>LYUA01000762.1:71260-82747 GCA_002093875.1 Calopteryx splendens
GGTGAGGGGATGGGGGGTGGGAGGACTTTAATCTCGTGGGAAGGCAGGAAATGAGTGAGCGTCGCCGTGGAGACGGATGCACGGGAGGCAAGACGGAGGCGAACGCGAGAGAAAATGAGCAAAAAGACAAAGTCAAAGAGTTATCGCGTCGTCCTTTCACGACGATTGAGTTTTCAAAATATTAGTCTAATCACACGCTCTCGTGAGAGAGAGAGTCTCTCTTTTTCTCCTCCGGCTGAGAGAGAGAGGAAGTGGAGGTGTAAGACGGAGCATTCTGGGGTTCACAGCGCAACGGATGAAGGACAGGATGAATGCCGTCCTACGATGGATCCAAATTGTCGGGAAGGGCAATGAAGCGACACCAGGAACATTTTCTGAGCATAATGAGACTTCATTACGTACCTACTCCACCACTCATTTATGAGCACTTGATTTTCCTCAGTAGGTATATTCGGCAAGTTTAAGTTCCATTAAGGAGTGATCATTTGTCCATGTTTTGCTGGAAATCTTAAAATGCACGTCGTGCGCATCTTCAATCACGAAGGTTCCTCAGCGGTCGTTTGTATTCCAGAATCATATTTGCCTTTCCTGCGTTCGAATTTCACGGTGAGAACATCGTGTTTTGACACGCTTGCTTGATGAAAAGCGATTTGTACAGCAATGATTTTTTTTGTCATTTGATATCGCATGATGCACTTAATGGAAAAATAAAATATTTCCTAAAAATAACAAAAATGGAGTATCTAGCCTTTCTTGGTACAGGGGGGTTTCTCATTCCTTGATGGATATTGAATTTCCATATTAACTCAATTGTTATATCCAAATTTTATTTTTCATCAATATATGAGAAATATAAGGTTGACTTTATAAGCAATGAATTACTTTAAGAATAACCAATTCGGAAACAGTCCAAGCCTTCGGGTAACGCTATCATTTAACCCGAAGATCCAGGTATCGACTCCAACTTTATCTAGGATATTTTGTTTTTCGGAAATATTCATCCGGGATGTAGAATATCTAAGCATTTTAAACTCATTGCAATTCATAAATAAAATATTCGCAATTATTTTTTATTCCGAGAATAGCGAAAATGATGAGTCAACACAATAGGTACTATTCCTGGAAACTTTCACATATTTTGTATCCAAATAATAATATATCGTAAGAAAAATTATGAAAACTATATAACTATTTCAATTATTTTCTGGGACAGTTCCATTTAAAAAAATACAGTTTATGCTAAAAATTGTCAAATTTTCAATTGCACCATTTTCAAATTTACACAAAATGTAAACGGAAAAATACCGTAATGGATTATGATAAAATTAATAAATCGATCGATATATTCACATTTGTATGATCTATTCTCAAGGATTCGTGGTAGCTTATCGGGCAGTGTTTTCGACTGGTGACTTCGGGGTTCCTATACTCTGTGATTTTTCTGGTACCATGTCTTCCTGAGAAACCGTAGACGTTACAGGGAAAGAAACTGGCCCTTCTCTATCCTCGTTCCTGAATTTTAATTGCAGAAGTGATTATTAGGAGGTGAGCCATGAGGTGACCCTCAGCTGTCCAACCAACCTTTAGATTGATTACTGTGGTTGGAACCTGTACTTGTTTGTGCTAAAATGTTTTCTCTCTGTCGAACCTTTGCGTATGGATGCCAATAGGTATGTATCTATTCATATACAAATCTCAGTCTTCAAATTGACCTGGTTCTTCCGGTGGCGAGCACACTTACCGCTAACGCCTTGGTTTAGGTTTCGATCACCGCCCAGGAATGAATGTTTTGTCGCGTTCCTGCTCGCGGTGAAATGGTTTTAGAATTATTTTCATGTCGATAAATAGTCTCAATCGTTCAAGCACCAGAATACGACTATTTTCAATTCTAAAAGTTTAAATCTGCCACCGTGCCACCTTGTGTAAGAGCCCCTTTTCATCAGATGTTATATCAATCAATCAGGTGATTAATATTTTCTTAACATATTCTATCTCTTCCTTCCGAATTTTGTCCCTTTTGGGTAGTTACACTATAAACTTAAGTTGGAATGAGTTCACGTTTTTTTTAAAATCCTTTGCTAGGATCGATTTTCCTTTTTCTCCGTTGGATGGTTAATTTAATTTCATTAATTGAGGTACGCAGTAAAACATTCTTGAATTATCAGAAAAATAATTAATCGATTGTTTTATTGTATGAATTACTGAAATTTTGTCATATTTAGGACGATACCAAGGCCTACTTATTTACTAGCGAGTCGCAGCGAGGTAACAGGGAGGTGGATTACTGGGTGCGATGCTAATAGACATAAAAGAAATATTTTCTGTGCACGAAATTGCATATACTCGATGAGTTTATTTTTCTCTAAATATTGGAAAATACGGAATATGTACTTTAGATGCTGGCGTACGCCCTTCTATTTCTATTGAATGCATTCATTATTACTGAATAAGTCTGAACTTAACATACCTTGTCAATTTACGGCCAAAACTGAAAGAGAGTGAAACGCAATGAATTCCAGTATTCGTCCTCTTCACACGTTTCTTCTTCTTAGTTTTCTTGAATGGTGACCTAACACGGCGGATTTTCGGAGTATAGCGTTAATATCAACACTGTGATCAATCAATCAATCAACATCAATATACAATAATGTGCATCCCTATCCCATGGTATCCTTTGGTGGAAAAACTGGAAGGGTAACTCCTTTCTTATAAAAAATATTGATCGTGATAATATTTTTCATTTAAACCCATAGAAAAAATCCTGTGTGTATACTGTAATCGACCTTTACATGAAGAACACTCACTCGTTTGCTGAAGAGTTTCGGCGGAAACCCTCCGCCTTTGCCAACGAGAGGTAACTGACGGAAGGTTTGAGGAAAGGAGAGGGTTTCTTTTTTGTGTGTCTATGTTTAACGTTTGTCTCGTGTTGTCAAGTATATATATATAATATATATATAATTATATATGTATATAATATAGCTGTATTGTTTGTATTATATTAAATGTCGGATGAGTTTAGGAGATCCGTATCCTCAAGCTGATGTGATCCTGGGATGACGAAATACTCTCCGAAATTCCGTAGTAAGGTCATGGTTAAATGTGAACTCCTCTGGCCTCTTTTGGATTATTGCACCATAATTGAGCATAGTTTATTTCAATAGAAAATTGTTCAAAATTCACCAATCACAATCAAATTTCTCATGCACCTTTATACCCATAAAGGTGTATGAGAAATTTGATTGTGATTGGTGTAGGAAAAATTAACACGTATCTTAAAGTTCTCTGCTAGACTATAAAAAATACTTTTTGATGATATATTTAGAATCTTGAATTTGTTTTGAATCAATGACAAAGGCTCCCGCCCACTTTAAAGGCTTGGTTACTTTCGATGATATGTGTCAAATTACTGAGCTGACCGTAACATTTCCGCCTCCCGTCTAAAAGGAATCATTTGAATTTCAGTGAACTTTTCATTTACTCATGTAGTTATAATGTGGTAAATATCTCATGTAAACATACTGCTTGACGATCAATATAGCGTTTGAGCCAAAATTTCATCTAAAAGGGTTTCGTCACAAGTTTCTTCAAATTTCGGTACAGCCAATGCACGACTTGTGACACTGTTTTCTTTCAATTTTGCAACAACCGGAAAATGGTGATGTGATGGTTGCTTATGCTGTGAACGCATTTCATGGAGGGTAACTAAATTTTCGCGAATTATTTACCAATGTTCCTTTTACTCGGAGAATCAATGTACTTAAACTTTGGATAAGGTCAGGTAAAAAAACAAATAATTCCATGGCTGTTGGCAGACCGTTTTAATCGTCATGATCCTAATAACGGCGGTCCTCGTAGCGGGGTTACTTTCATGTAAGCGGGGTTCATTAATATTGATGCGTGCAGAATTGAGCCGTCATGACAACATGGACTAACTTCCTCGCCCAATGTTTCGATGTTTTCGTAACGGGACGTGTTATCTCCGGGCATTCGTATGACTTCCAATCACTTTTTTCTTGCGGGACCGTTAGTTAATATTCAAACACGGAATTAAGGACCGTTTCGGATAGCCTAACGAGCCCCCTCGCGTGAACCTTAACTGCAGGGCGTAAGCAGCTGTTGTCACTCTGATGGCTATCACAGTCAATCAATGGCTCGAGATAACATACATTACGCCTCTGGTGGCGGTGATGTTTTTGCTCCGCGCGTACCGCTTGATGCTCGAAACCCTCGGCATATCTGTTGGTCTTGCCTCGTGCTGCACTCGTGCGGAGAAACTCAGGACTACGTGGATCACTCCCGGGAAACCTACAAGATTTTGAATGCATTCACTGAATTAAACGATTGTTGTTGGGGATATAGTTTTTCTTTAGGAGTTTATCTCGAGAGAAAAATATTAATAAACAGATTTAAATGCCCATTTTATTCTTTCACAAATAGTTCTGGGATGATCCGATATCCTTCGAAGTTTTTTGTGCGTCTTAATTTAACTAACAGGGGCTTGTTAATTAATTATATGATGGTTTCCATTGCCTTAGTCACTTACGGAATTTATGCATTGTTAATTTTTGTGCTAATGATTTAATGACGCATATATGTATTGAATCCGGATCGCCGGCTAATTTGCTAAATTTCCACACAATATCTTTAATTGGCACTCACAGCTAGAATAAGTTTTGTGTTTCATTGACCCTGAGACAATCCATTTAGGTGACTGGGAAAATCGTACATAGGATGACACCGAAGACCTTCGGATCGATTGCCTACCCAGGACATAGACAATGAATTGCCAAGCGTTAAGAGTTTACAAATCGTGTTCATTGATGGCTTAATAAGAGTGTTTAGTTAAAATACGCAGCGGTAACATAAATGAATGATGTGCTATTCGAAGTTACTGTTTTAACTGTAGGTTGCATTGACATTGATTTCCACGTTAAACTGCAATCTGATGTTACGTACACATTTTATGTAATATTTATTTGCCCTGAACATTTCGAATAGGTACACTTTAATCTAGCTCTGCGGTCTCTGCTAATATAAATCGGTTGCAGCATCTTCAGCGCTAGCATGATATTGATACATCTTTCACTCTACTCTCTCTATAATACAATTTGGTTCTTCCGTCATCCTTGAGCTTTTTTTGTGACACAAAATTCATTTTTGGTGTTTAACTTTTATTCTACTCTTCGTCGGAGCTTTTTATTAAATTTTCATCAATGGAATAGGTGAAGAGTTACCGATCCTTAGAAGTAAATCGTTGCACAACCTTTCATTACGACACAATGCCGTGGTGGAGTCTAACTCAAATCCTGAAGGTATTTCGTCGAGAAGATTGTTCGTTAGATTAAGCATACCCGCCACCATCATTTTGGTTCAAAATTGTTCCTTTCCTACGATTGAGTCTGTAGGCACATAGTTACTGCCAAGCGGAATCATCGTGAGTGCACGAGTTTCTTAGCTTATGTTGCTTTCCTTACACCGTGTTCATCTCTGTCTGCGAATTCCGAAATAGCTGATGTGGAGGAGTTAAGTTTTTTCTGAATTTAGCTTTGTTTCAAGCTCAAGACTGCTGCTGAAATCCACAGAATACAAAAAGAGGCTTGGAGTATGTGGAGGGTGATAAACATTTGGGTCGACCGTCATCATGAACAACCCCAGAAAGGGTCGCAAAAGTGAGTGAAGTGATCCTTTAGGATTGAAGGTAGACTATCCATTATGTTTGTAATAGAGTTGGACAGTCATACGGGACATTTCAACGCGTTCTAACGTACCTATGTATTGAACATGAGACGAATTGCGTCGAATTTGGTTTCTCGTCATTTGTGCAATCATCAACCAGACCATCGTGTTGAGGTGTGAACCGTCGCTGCAGGCAACAGTTCAAGATGACCCAGACTTCGTGTACAGAGTCTGCCGATGAATCATAGGTGTATGGTGATGACCTTGGAACAGAGCAGCAATCTTCACAGTGGAAGATATTTCGGAATTCGCAGACAGAGAAGAACACGTGTGACGAAAACAACAAAAACTAAGAAACACGTGACCTCACGAAGATGCCACTTGGCAGACAGGCAGCTGAAATACATACCTAGTGGCATCTAGCGTCAGAAGTTCTTACTTCTACTGGTTTGGGTGGAATATTCATATTCTGGATAACTTTGGGTCGCTCCGCATGGGTATAGCTGCTAATTATAGTGAGTGTTGCAGTTTGAAAAAGAAATGAAAACTTTAACTCACATTGAGAGAAGATGGAAATTCGTGACGTGCATTTCCAACCAATGTGTCCACTGATTTATTCATAGCGTTTGTTACTAAATCTATTTTCTCCCACTTCGGTAATGCATTAATATGGGGTTCATTAAGTATTTTAAGGTTTCACTTTTATCATAGTTATTAGTTCGTTCTCTTGCGTGGCTTCATTTTGATGAATGCAGTTCGTGAAGCATGCGTTATTAGCTTTTCCACTCTCTTGACATCAATTATATGAGGGTAAATGAGGAAATTGTAACTAGGGTAGTTTTTTGAAGCAATGTTATCGAGAGAATAGTTCCTGGACTTTCTCGCTCTAAAATGTTTCGGATGTATCTTTGGAATTAAATTCTGAAAAAGTTGGTATTATTTCGCTTATTTTCACTTTGAATGAAACCTATATGCCCAGTTCTCAGATCGGTCAAAATTAGGAAAAAAGTATTGTTTCCTAATTACTTGATACTTAAATGTTTTACAACATTTTATAAACATGGATTTATAATAAACATTCATATGATTTTCAAAGACGGAAATCATGCCAACTTTGGATTTTATCACTCATTGTTATGCATGCACATAGATTTCAAGGTTACGCGTATATAATTACATTTTAGATATGTACATAGTACCTACGTACACACACACACCCTTCTCACGCCATTTCATTTTGGATCATGCAAATTGCAAAAAATATCCCCTTTTTAATGTATTTCAGGAAACTTGTTTCATCTTTTCTAATTTATTCCTCCCTACGCTATCCAAATGTGTACTTCTTTTGCTTCCTTTACAGTCATGCATTGTTTCATTCATACATCCCTTTCTGCTCCTGAGACTTCTCGTATTCTCCGTCTTTCCGACCGCATTTACCTATGGATTTCTCGGTCTACATTTCCCTCTAATATCCCTAATGCCAAGTGTACCGAAATATGTACTCTGAAATCCTATAGTTATCGCAAAAATCATGCGGCCTCTCCGCAACCTGTCAGTCAAAAAATATTTTCTAGACGAATTTGATTTAATATAGTCAATTGGAGTATTTCAATGACGGTTATGTTTCTTTGAAGCAAATACTTACCCGTGCGTTACACACCAACTTAAATGCTGTTACTATCACGCAAGATGGCAAATACTAAAATTATTGCATTTTATTGTTATTCCAACGAATAAAACATGATAAAAGCCACATTCACATTCATGTTGAAAATGCCTGCAAAGCAAGCTTTGCTAAGGGTACCATTCAAACCTTCCCATCCTGAAAGTCTTGTCTTGGTGTGCACGCTAGAAATTTCAGTTTAAATGCCTAGCATTGTTTTTCCAAGTAACATTTTTGTTTATTCATGTAAGCTCTTTAATTTCATGCATTATTTAATTAAATAAACCTTTTTGAAAAAGAAAATATATTCCTACATCGGAAAATCGAAAAAAAAGGTATCCCTAAATGGAAAATGGCACACCAGATATGTTATTTCAAGGGGCGATTTTGTCGAGCGAGCTGGATGCTTGATAAGATCTTTAAGCCAGTGTTATATTAGAGTAATCCGGAGATACTCACTTCACTCTCTAAGTGGTGATCCTCGTCCACGACATTGTACTAAAAAGAACGAAGAGCAAACAATTAAGAGCGCTCTACGATCGAATCAGTGAATCATCAGTGAATTATTTCAATGTCATTTCGTCTGGGTGGATGTGGAAAATAACATAATCGTAAATGTCAATGAAGGTCATATTTTTTTCTTTAAAGGGGCAGTACATAATTAATTGCTTTTTCATAGTTACAGAGGAAAGTACAACAATGAATGTATTGGTAAGCTCATTATTGGTGTTGCTGTGGCGGTATGAGAGTAGATTCTGAGTTGAAAAATATTGAATAGTGAAGGAATGTTAATCACCGAGATGTGGGGCGAAACAGCAGGCATTATATGAAGAAATACTAAGAAATTTTTATTTTGGATTGCATAAATGAAGGCGGAAAATATCAGGAATTATACCTTTGGCAAATAGGTTTAGTGTATAGTTATATTTCCGCACGTTCTTTCGATCAAGTGCAGTACCTATTGTATAATATTGCTAGTATTCATAATAGAACTTCCATCCGTTCACACTTATTGTTAATCCCTATAAAAGGTATTCCTTTTTAGTGATCTTTTGAATGGAAAACCTTATATTCGTCTCTTCCAGCCTCGCCACAGTGAAAATTATGACCGCGGCACTCACTCAGGGGAATAGGATATCAGCGACCTCGGGGGATTCATTTGAAAATGGTGATTTTTGCATTCATTTATATGACCGGGAAGATATCCGGGGTGCGTTAAATAATGAACATTTATCATTCATCTTACACATAGTTGTATTTTATTAATGTCATTCAATTGATACTTTCACAGTGCACAGATACAACCAACAAACATGAACATCTCCCATTTCCATCAGGCGGATAAGTAGGTATAATGTAAGATCAGTCACCACATATGGTTAATCACAATAAGCTAACCAGGAACAATATTTACGAATTGGTTCCATCACCGATTCTGTGTAAATAATATCGACAGCACATGAAATAGGTAATGGAAATCCTTTCCTCGGATGTGTTCCTTTAACCTGGTGACGACTAGAATTTTCCGGGGCCCGAAGAAGCCGTGCGTTTCCCGCGGTGACCTTTGCTTCACCTCATCATCCCCAGCTGTCCGCGGGCGCCGCCCTCCCGACCCGGCAGGAGCCTCTTCACCCTCGCCGCCGCCCTTTCCCCCTCGTCCACCCTCTCCTCCTCCATCTTCTCCTCCTCCCCCTCCTCCCCCACTCCCTCTTTGCCCAGCAGCCTGCTCCCCCGCACGGCGCCACCGTCGCCCCACTCCGGAACTCCTGGAAGGAACACTTGATGCATTGGTCGTGAAGACAAAAAGTGCGTGCGTGCGTGCTTACATCAGGAGAAAGCAGAAAGTTTTGTGGGTTAATGGGCATGGACGGCGTATTTCGGTTGTGGGAATAGTTTGGTCGCTTTGGGTCCGTGGAACAGGGGATCGGTGGTGGCACGGAATGGCTCACGCGCCCAGGGGGGGAATCATGAGTCGGGGATGAGTATCCTTGCGTGCGCGTGACTCATCGCGGATCAGCAAACTTTCCATCCCACCCTTCCCTTCCTCGACACAAAATTTTCCCCGCGGAAGCGCTCCCCCACCGGTTGAGGCCGGCCACCTCGGAAATTGGTCCTTTCTCCCGATTTGATCCTCGACTCTAGCACTCGTTCTTTAACCGCAGCGAGGACAATGGTCAGGAGGCTTCGTTCAGAGACGCAATTGCACCACCTTAACGGTGCGCGTGGGGTAGAACTACTGTAATAATCGCAATTGAATTGGATATAGCCCTAAACCCGCATCGGCGAGAACAAAAGGGAAAATAGCCTTCCATGTTTGGCCGACCTGTTGAGATAAAAATTAGAAGTGAAAGGATATTTATTTGTATGTGACTTGCTTAATTGAATGCAGAGCAAACGCTAAAATGTCTAACCCATTGTCATAGAGAAATCCGCCGTATATTCTTCACTTTATCACCGGAATTAGGACGCACTTATTTTGTTTGCTCTCCGTTACACTTTTTTGTTAAACAAAACATTCGATCCACCAATCGGATTTCGGATTTTGCTGTACTGAGGAGAAAAACCCTCAGGGCGGGGCCATGATCGGTGCATTAAAACTTTCCATTCTGTTGTGAGTTATTTTTTTTGTCATGCGTAGGGTAGGGATTTTGTAATACCTGACATGAATTTTCGAGAATTTTTTCAGTTTCATAATTGTCATTTCACGGCCGTTGATGGTATAACTGCAATACAATGAGTCGTCTAACAAAAACCAATGACACTGTGACCAATGGAAACTGCGAGATGCGGATTACTTAAGCGTAAATGTGAATATTATATTCCTATATACTACTAAAATTACCTGCCGATTCAGTTTCATCGTATGGAATAAGTAGATAATTTAACAAACTTTTTCAAGAGTAAAAAAGGCTTCTGTGTCTTTTAATTTCTGCAGTGTAAAATGAAAAAATCTATTTTAATGTACTGCTGATTAATATTTTTTTCCATGAAATTTTGGCGTGTTTTCTTCTTCAGAGAGTTATGCCGTAGAAATACTTCGATAGGAAATAGTATCATAATTTATTTCGTGTTTCGGAATTTGTGTGCTGTGGAATGTTCCATCGTTCAATGTCGATTTTCGGCCATTATTGCGCAGCGTGGGTGTCTGAAGTCAGCAAGGGGATTCCGTCTGGAAATCAAGCGGGTTATTCACGAAGTCGATTCTCTCACCATCGCTGTCCCATCCGTCTTCTCCGCTGCGTCGCGCCATCCACGACGGCTCTCCATCGGCGAACGATGGGCCAGGGACGGAATCGGGAGTCCTGTACCACGGCCACACCAGCCCCCAGTCCCTGCCCTCTGCGACTCCCGAGAGTGCCTTTGCATGAGAAACGAAGGTTTTGTGCCGTTAGATGCCAGGGTGTGGTCGGAGGGAGAGTGTACGAGGGAACAAATGAGGGAAGTGGGAAGCCGAAGGGCATAATTTGTTAAAAATTGTTAAAAATTGTTAAATTTGTTAAAACATTGATCCAAAGTGAAAATGGGATGGCTACATAGGTATAGGAAAAAATACCATCTCACGATGCATTCTAGAAATCTTTGCGTCTAGAAATATACAATAAAACTTAATTATTAGTTTCAAGTGTTCAACACTTGAAACTAATAATTAAGCGTATCAACAATCAAGTAAGCGTATCAACAATCAAGAAGTATCAACAATCTCAAGACATTTCCCCCTGGCTCCATATCTCCTAATTCTTTTATTAATCAACTTTAGATGTGTTACTTTATGAATGATGGTTGCAAAGATTAACGAAAATATTTTAGACAGGACGGATAAGGTAACGTAAAATGGATTTTATGACTAATTTTACGTTTCAATAGAGCGATTGATAAGAATTGTGGTTAGACGCGTCCTCGCGGTGGCTTACAGAATATTGCATGATATATATTCACATATTATGTGTGTCACGCAATTATGCTGCATAGGTACATGAAATGGAAATTAATTTAACCAACTTGCCATGGAATAAAGTGTTCACGTAATTTCGGCTGCTCATAAAAGATTAAGGAAAGCGTATACGAAAAGTACGTGAAGGAACGCGATTATTGGCGAAATAAAGGTATGAAGTTTTCACTTTCTTAATTTTATATTGGGAGTTAAGTAT
>LYUA01000762.1:234421-247032 GCA_002093875.1 Calopteryx splendens
GGGTGAGGAAGGGAGGACGACTGCTGCTCTCGGTGTAGAATACTACGCATTGTCATCGAGGACTTTCGGGCGATCCCTTAAGACTTTTGATGAAGTGGGCACTCCGGGGGTCCTTCCCTTCCAACCCGATCTCTCTCTCTCGCGGGTACACACACACACACTCCCTCTCTCTATGCAAATTTGTTCCGTGCGAATTTGCTCACGCGCGTCGCTCGCCTCGCAAATGCCAGCCAGGGCTCGTTCCGTCGCTTGCCAAAAAATACGCTCTCAGCGAAGAGCTGATTGGGCCTTGGATGGTGGCTCCGTCACTCGTGGACTCTAAACTTTAATCTCGGCTTCCATTGGGGATGCGTTCGCTTCGCATGGTGGCCGTTTTGATCTGCCTTTGAGGGGTGACGCCTGGACGATCGGAGTTCTCGCTAAGGAGCCCGCCACGTTAACACTTCCGTTTTCACTCTGAGCAGCTCGGAAGTCAAAACGCACAGGACTTTGGTGAACTGCTTCGGTTTATAATAAGGGAGCTGATGCATTATTCCCTCTCCATTTGACTTCGTAAGAACTTTTTCATTGCCAACTGAAATCTTTGCTGAAAGCTATTTAAAAATAAATAAAAATAATTATATATAACTACAAATAAATATATTTAAATATGTCTATTTATTTGAATTGAGTGTCTCATCATAAGGTATTATGTATGAGCGCCTAAAAAAATGGTGTCGAAGTGAAGATTTTGTTCAAGTATTTTGTTTTTTGCTCATTCTGCTCTCCACAGCAATGTAAATGCTGACTGGAGCTTCATTGTTTCGTGTGGCTTCTAATAGATACATCTTTAATGCACGCCAGAGATAGTGCACTCTTATGAATTTCTTATTTTGGACGATGGGTAGCTGAAAGTAGATCAACTTTAGTAAAATCTTATATGTATTTGAAATAATGACTAAATTGGCGTATGAAAAAAAGATTCGCTTATCGTCAGTTACGGCAGAATCGGTAGCCGCCGACGCGAATGATTTTCAATGGATGGATTAGATGTTGACCTTTTCCGAGTCACCTGATATTAATAAATCAAATATTCTGCCAGCAATATGTAATTATTTCATACAGAGACAAAGTAATGAGTGCTTGCATTAATAAGAATACAGCTTTATTAAAGCGATTTCAGTTCTTCGAGAAAAAGTGGTTACTGGCAACTGCTACACCGTAGAAAATGCTCCCTTTCGAGAGAAATCTTTCGAAGTTGTATTCTATAGTGTCAATCGGTTCGCTTTTTAAAATGCAAAAGCTTTCAAAACCAAAACTTTACCCCAGACCGTATTTGGGCAAACTCTTCCTCTCCCCACCCGATCAAGATTTCGACGATATAACTGTCATTGCCAAACCGCGACGAAAATATATTGGTCGGTTTCCGAAATAAATGCTTGGGCAGGCAAAAAAGGATTTATTCTTTCGAATCCAGTATGCAATGCCGACGACTACCTCCAGAATTTCTTGAAGGGAGGGAGCGATTCGCCCGTTTTCCGTTGAGGGGGTGGGAGGCACGGCATTCTACTCCCGGCCACCCCCGTCTGCTCCACTCCACTCCCATCGCCGCCGCCTGGTCGCTTCGGCTCCAGCCGCCCGCAAGGTCGCGAGTTCGATCTCCCCGAGGGGGGGGGGAGGGTATGGGCGGCGGCTTCCCTCCATCATCCGTCCCACGCCTCGCGCCGCCCGGTCCTCCGCCTCGCCGCCGGAACCCATTCATGCTGGATGCGAGTTTATCGGTCGGCCGCGCGTTATACAATCTCGAAATCCGGCAAGGCGGCCGGCCACCCCCTCCCCTTCCCTCCGCTATTCCTCCTCACCCCCCTTGCCCCCTTCCTCCTCTCTCTCTCTCTCCACAAAAACCTGAAGATGGCGATAAGTGGAAGCTCTGGGTTACCAAGCAAACAAATTATTCTCTCCTCTCTCTCTTTCTCTCCTTCCCTCCCCTCCCCACTCCGAACACTCCCTCCAAGCTCTCACAAATTCTCTCCTTCTCCTCATTTCACATCATTCTCCGCGTTGCCTATTTATTCCTCTCTCCCTCTTCTCAAATCTTCCTCTGGCCTCACCTTCCCCGCAGATCCCTCTTTACTTTTCAAATCGTTTCCCAGCCTCTTACTACTACTGACTCGACCGCTTATGACTCATCAAAATTGTTTTCCGTCCCGATCAAATTCTTCCCAAGTGCTACAGCTTCTCCTCCTCGCGTATCTTCATTCACCGCGCGCCCATTCAGCACACTTCCACAAGCTGCTCCGTGGATCATCGCCGCCCATTCGTTTGGGTAAGGGCAGCGCTCGTGCTTAGTTTTCCTTTCGAGGAATTCGTAGCAAGCGATGCGCTCATTTTTCGTTGCAAATTTTCTCTTCTTCCCTTACTCCGTGGCATTTGACGAGCAAACTGAGTGACTGCTTGCCTTGTATTTTTCTCACATAAAATCCTCTCATTGGTTACTCGAGGATAACGGTGAGAAATTTAAAACAATGTTGCCCTGGTGTGGCCATGTCAGCAAGCTAATTGCCAGCGAACACCAAGGTAATGAGTTGTAAACCCACGCACAGTATGAATGATTCATTGCAAATCCTTACTTTCAAGTGTCGTTGATTTATATGACCTCTGATTTGGATACGGTGAATAATTCAAGATGTGTGCAGAACAGCGTGCGTGTAATACAATCACTTGCTGCATGTCTATGAAAAGATAAATGGTGTAGTGTAACATGGAGGTTGGCATGAAGTGCTAAAGAAACAATAATGAAGGGCAAAAGAGAGCAGGGGGAAGACCTCGCGATGGGTAACTTTCCAGTGATGAGTGTAGGGGTGACTACTTATCTCGACTGTTGCGGGGGGGATTCTTAAGACGGAGCAAGTTCTAAATTAATCCCTCCTAATTCGCTTGAGAAATAATTCGCTCCCAGTGGCCAGCCCAGCTCCCAGGCTACGTGCGCAAAGGACGTCATGCAGTAAGGAGGGAACGGGGGGCGGTGTGGGTTTGCTCAAGTGTGATGATATGTGACAAGGGATTATGGAGGAGTTCAGGCATCCGTGGCGACTCCGTTTCTTGGGAAAATTATCCTTATACAAATTAAGGTGTTTAATCACTTTCATTAATTCACTCCGAACTGACAAAAAGAGTGTAACCTGATACTCGCCATCTTCTACTTACGTCAGATTTCCATACATTTTCAACATTTATAATTAGGTATAATTACCCTTTGACGTTCAACTCCATTTAGAACTGAAAATAGAAAATAAAGTACCTATGAAGTGGAAATTTTGGGAAAATATCTAAAATCGTGACGTAGTATTTGGCCGGAGGATTTGGCCTATATCTGAGTAATATGCCGATGTTGTCATTGTGTAGGAAGCCTTGCTTACTTTGTGCATGGCAAGTTGCTTGTTTGAAAAATTACTGTAAAAATATGACGATTCTATAATAGTGTACTATGTAATATTGTAACACATGTCCAAGTCAGCGCAGCACTGACACTTTCGCACTTGCCCATTACCGATGGATCCAATCCACATTCTTTCCTAACCCACGTATTCCCCACCCTATTTCTTTTAATTTTTCCCGCAAAAACTTCTCAAGTATGCTACAGGTATGCCCACCGCATTTACTAGACAGCCTATCTTGACACATTTTTGGAGGAGTGAAATTTTATGCACTGCAATTGCTGTCATTGACACATTCATTTTTTGATACCGCGCAACAACCTTCCAGCCTACCTTAGTGCTAAATGTTTTTTTATTTGAATAAAGGTGTTGTGATCGCTTAAACTGTCTTGGGGTTGAAAATATGTAAAGGTTGTCGGAGCACACCTTTACAAATTCCTAGCACATGTGCGGTAAACTGAGGAGGGAAATTGAGCGGTACCAATTTATAATTAAAAAAACACAATCTTGGATATTGTCCCGTGGTGTCATCCGTGTGGCATTGCGATGTCTATATGTTAAGCAGCCTGCACTTCTTGAATGCGTCAGCGAAAAACTCGTTACCCGGAGATGTGCGTAAGGTGGTGTTGGAGCATCAGTCCTTTACTCTAGTCTTCTGAAATGTCTCGGGACTTCTCACTGTATTAAAGTAACCTTTGTGTCATATATATCTTTTTATTCAAGTGGTACATTTTTTTTCACGATTTCAGAATTTTAGTTAAAATTAAGAGTTCAGTAATTATTGTTGAGTTTGTACCTCACCCTCAAAAGTGAACTCGTTTCTCATTCCTAGCTTTCTTCGTAAATTGGTTATCGTGGGAGGCACCAACCTACTCCATAGCTGAAGTAATTTAATCAATTTACGGATTGAGGGGCAAGGGGTAAAAACTGAAGGTGGCTTCCAGATTCTTAATTTGTTTGTTATCGTTGCAGTTCGTAAAAGTGAAAATGTAAACATAATTAATTACTGTTTCTCCACCTTAAAAATATTTTTGAACGAGTTGAAAGCTGTGATTTTATATCAGTATACACACACTAGGCACCATGTGCTAAACAATACCATAATTTAACTGTATGTTTTGCGAATCCTGTTTAGCGTTTTTTTAATATACTAAGTTTAAACATTGAATGCGTTACGTGATATCAGCCATTGAAACACTTCCGACCCTTTGCGAAATGCTCGCGACTTCTCGCTCTCCAGTCGCACTAATGCACACTCTTGGCTACCACCCAAGTATAAAAGAATATAACTCGCTTTATGAGATGCTGAGCATTAATGGAGTGTTCTAGGCGTCGACGCCGCCTGAGAGGTGGTTTTTAATATCATCTTACCGTTTTTTTTTCCGTCCGCCCATGCCGCATAATCTGCATAAAATGGAATATGGCGACCCATAAAGGACTTCCCGTATAGACATTTTCGTGTGTAAATGGCTCTTATCCTTGAGCAAGGCCTTTCAGACACATCTTTGGCATTCAAAAGTGGTGCTGTGTGAGCAGGGTGAGTACGGCATATTTTTTGTTTTTTCTTTGAACTCATTTTTCCGTCTCGTCCTTAGAAATATTTAATAGAAGATATTTTGGATGTCTAAAATCGTGTTGATGAGCAAAGTGCTATCTGTTCGCGTGAACTACTCATTCTAGGGGAAAAATTTTGTGGTTAGCCTAGTTTTTCCTCAGGGTGCATGCGATGACACTATAGTAATCTGCGTTTCATTTATTTTAGAACAGGAATTTTTATTGCTGTGGTGCGAATTTATTATATTTTTATACTTGCAGAATTAGTGACGAATTGCATTTTTATTGGACACATCTTTATATCTTCCCTGTTTAGATCTGGTTATTGTTTCATTTTCACGCATGATGTTAGTAAAGGGATATCCCATTGGCTCTTTTGTTTTAAAGAGGGCACCTTTGTGAAATGGATCATTTTATGTTGAAAAATCATGCCTGTTTGATGTGAATACCTATGTCTTCAGAAGGTTATGATTCCAGAAAGAGGAAAATGCTTTGTGAAACCATAAAATAAACGAAATATATATTATATTATACGAAATTATACGTATTATACGAAATACGTATTAATACGATATAATTGCTGGAGTTCCTTTGCATCATATGTATTTTTGTGTACTCGCGCTATCATAAATTGAGGGACTCCTTGGCGTGTTCATCAAGGTAAGGTGTAAGTCAGCATAATTGTTTTTAATTGGAAGTTCTCTAAATAGATATTGAAATTATATTATATATATTATTATATTACATATATATTTTTTTTGATTATTCTTATGGGGTTTTAAACCATATGTCGTCTCCATCCTACAGTATTTTTTATGCAATACATTCCTATTTAAAATTCCTCCAGGTTTTTCTTCCATCTCACTTTATCATTATTCTCTATTGTAATTTCACATTTTATATTTTGAAAAAGCATTTTATTTTTAATAACAACCATTATTTTTCGATGGGCTGCTTCAACTTGTACCAGTTACAAGCTATCGTAAAATTCAAATTCAAGTTTTTCATCAATTGCTCCCTAACGTTTCGACGTTGTGCTGACTTGTGCTAATAATTATACCTACTTCTTCAGCGGCGGAGTCTGGTTGTCAGAGGCTACCCTCAAAACAATTTGTGGTCCCCTTCCTAAAATATGGGGACCCCATAAAAACCTCAATATCATAGAAAATTTACAAGCTGAGCAGTTGATTTTCTGGAAAGGCAACTTTGAAAATGGACTTTTGAGTTAAATTTGAGAGCTTAGGTTTTGTAATTCCGCTCTACCAATAAAAGAAATTCCTTTAATATAAGTATTATATCCGTTGAAAAATAGTGGTGTTTCCTGACACCCCCACCCCCATCCCCCCGCTCTCTCTCTCTATCACTCTTTAGTGAACAGCCCTCACACATGTCATAGGGCTGTGTGATAGGGAATAAATTAAGTGGAAGGTTAAGGGATGAGTACCTACTGAGCGAAGATTAAGACATTACGGAAAAATTGAGTGATAGGAACCCAAAACAATCAACTTGGCGATGATAAAAAGGGAGCGTAGCTGTTATCCACTAGTCATCGGATTAAAAACTGGTGTTGATTTGTTTTTTTTATGTTATTGTCCCCCGAGGTCTAATTTACTCACTTTAAATTTTTTCTTTCCCATCCCTTCCTCATCTCACTGCTCGGCTAACAGCTGGGAGTTTATTTCAGCTTCCTCTGCAGTAAATGAATGGAATTGTGTGCAGCCATAATCGATCTAACTTGTCTCGTAAATTACATCGTCCCATTATATAAACATAACTAGTACTAGTGCATAACACGAGCACGGAACGGTTTCCTGATGCAATTTGAACTCATATTGCCCAGCGGTACCAAGCTCAAGTGCAACGAGTTAGCAACTAGTCACGGGCCCCTTCCCAAATGAGATCCGTTCCTCATCCCACCTGTCTCATTCCGCTTTCTTGTTTTCCTCCCCATGAGCCAGGTCATTCATTTCCATCGTTGATGAAATGATTATTCAACATTCTTTATCTCATAGAATTCAGCCTTTTACTCCGCTAATGACGCTATTAGTCGTCTCTCTTATTTTTAATATATTTCTTTGTTTATTTATTTTTGATATTTATTTGCATTTTCATCTCTTTATTTGTTTATCTTGCTTTTCAGTATAATCTTGAATATTTCCTCTTCCACGTCATCCCTATATTGGAATTCATTTAATTAAGTTCGCATATTTATTTTTTCCTGAGCCTTTTTTTCGTCCGAATGTAGCTTTCCTTCTCCTTAATTCCTCAATTTTCCACATCTCCCCGGTTCTCATTAAGTTTTTTTATTGCATTTTAAGGGTAATACTTCCATAAATATGTTTAATTTTCCAGTCCTATCACTTTACCCTTAATCCTACGCCAATCTAATGATCACACATAAGGCACATTTCTCCGATGCCACTCCCACTGGAATGATTAACAAATTTTTGCATCGTTAACGTTGATGTTCATTTCATGTTGTTGATGTTCTCGTTTAGCATTTGTTTTTTGGAAATGGTAAATTCAGTACTTTTTTCTGTCATTTGTATTCACTAGATTGATATATTTGTGCTCTGAATGATATTATGGCTAAGTGCACCAGACAGGGGACACACATCTCTGCAAAGGTCATGACATTACAAGGATTATGTAGTTGCCATGAGTAAGGGAACCACGATAGTTTATACGTGCAGAAACCCGAGTCAGATTGCTGGAGATACCAGAATATTTCATTGGTATTCTGTTCACTGTTTTGCCGTGAGAATAGTTCCTCAAGCGTGATACACTCAAATGCATCTATGATATACCTATGGCTAAAAAAATGATCGTGTCTCTTTAAGAGTAGGTTTATTCCGGCAGAGAAATTCTTTCCATTTTTTTGTCTTGCTTAATTTATATCCTCTGAAGAGAAAATTCTTCACTTGTCGTGCATCTACCGCAATGATTACTGCTTAAAAAAATATTAGATGGGATGTTTACCTAACAGAAATATATTTGAAATTGAATCCTCCTTATAATTATGTGTCATAGTGTCATGCTCTTCTAAAGTCCTTATTGCTTCTAAATTACTGCTTGACATGAAAACCTTTTCCATTAGATATATTACGAGTATAGGGGATATTAGTTAGCCCCACATATTTTCTTCTACCATTCAATGCATCTCAAGTGCCATATGATCCCCCCTCCATCGCGCCTACCTAACATTCTCCCATCTATCTTGGCCGTCGGCATTCCATTGCCTGTTAATACAACTGCCATTTATTCTACCTTGTCCAAATTTCTCATAAAACTTGCTGTCTTCGGCTACCATATCTAAATTTCCTTTGTTTTCCTCTCCTTCCATCTTCTTTCTTCTTCCTTCCGACCAACCGGGTTAGACTGGTAGACAAGGTGCTAGCCTATTAACTCAAAGTTCGCGGGTTCGAGTCCCGCCTCGAGTATGAGTGAGCTTGTGATGTAAGCGGTTAATTGCCAGAACTGTTCTAATTTCGCCGTTTACTCCCTATCACTATTTTCGCGACTACTACCTAAATGTCAAAAGCCCCTCATCTCAGCCTATTTTCTTTCCTCAAATACAAATCTTCGGGATAACACAACGCTGCATATTTTCTAAGTCTTCACTGTTCTTTTCTTTACGCATGCAGTTCTACAGTCTTGTTCGTCAATTCCCTCTTTGCAAATGCTTTTTTCGCTCGCATAGGTAATTCTCAATTTTTTCCTTTAAGTTAGATAACATCATATTCTGAATTTGAACAATGCGTACCTAAGGGAAGTTTGTGCATTTTTAGTTTCAATAATTTCGCTTTCCTGATTAGTTTCTCCGGGGAAAAATTAGCATTTTATCGGCCATAAATCGGCCATTTCAGGAAAACATTATTTGAAACATGAATAAGTATACAGATTTTTTACTAATGTTTAGCAGATAAATGTAGCATTTTTATTTTTGTGAAAAAATACGTTTTTCCACGCTAAATTGTGAAGAAGCATTAGGGTTCTAAGTCCTAATCTTAGTGAATGTCTCGTCATGAATTCAACACATCAACACAGATATTACTCCTTGACTTAAATACCTTAGGTAACTGTTCATTTACTTTCCATTTTAAAGTTAAAGATATCGGAAGATTTTTAGCTACCAAAGAACCATCGTCTTTTTTTATAATTAAGTAAGAAAAGCGATAAAAATTTTAAGACCACCTCCGACTTACGTTACCTGATGAAATATTTTCTGGTAGTTGTTTTTTTATATAAGTCCCCAATGTGTTGTTCTCTTCGTAAAAACCCAAAACCTTACCTAGCAACTATTAGTCAAGCTTCACGTTACGCCTTTAATATGCTTTTTTATTGTATAATTCATGTTTCAGCAAGGTATAGGAAATATCGTGAATCGGTAAAATTATAAACATACTGCATTAAATTTTAATAATGTTAAACCAGTTTTAATATTTTTATGCGAATTCAGCCGATGGAAGAAGAGTATTTGCATTCATCGAGTCACTCGTGCACTTAAATCTCGAACCGCCTTAATGACCCCTACTTGGATTCCCATTTTCGTCCAAATGCTGCCGAAATAGGTGAATTTTCCGACCTGTGCTCTAATTCATACTCCCCTCCTTCGATCCAATCCTCGGGAGTCTCATTATTTCCGTTCCCTTATGATTTATCTCCAACCTCTATTTACTAAATCACTTAAAATCACATCCGTAACAGAGGCAGGTTATGCATTTTTTCTCCACTCCACGACCTTGGAAGTGTCTGGCAAGTCCGATTCCAGGAGGTCCGACTCCTGTGTTGACTGGCGGGACGCGTGAGCCGGCGATTCGTTGAAAATGGGAAATGGAAGCTTTCAGCCGAAAGGTAGACCACTTGAAAAGCCCTGTACGACGTGATTGTCTATCTGTTACATATGAATTTTATATCGACCCAGTCGACATAGTATAATGGACGCTCTTATGTATGCATAGGTATATATTTTGTTGGGATACCAAATGGGCAGCATCGTCGTCTGGTCTCCGGGTTTCACACCGTGGCTCTTGGGCCTGAGAAGCGGAAAGCGCCCTTGACGTGAGCGACATACGACGTCGATCACAAACGTTATGGACAATGCTTACAGATGCGTCTTCAGATTGCTCGGGATCATGAAAACGGTTATCACACCGATAGTTACATCTTTTTCCTCACCTATCATTTTGAAAATATATCGATATTTTCATGCTAACTTGGGAAACGGAACATCGCACGGGTTTACGCTGGAGAGTAACTCGTTTTCCGAGAAGGTCGGTATCAATGCCGCAGATTCCAGTGCAAATAAATATCACGTAGACGTAAGATATGTGTTTTTATTGGTTCACAACTTTTTTCTGAATGTCTTTTTTTTAAATCTAGAACATTGTACTTTGTTGTTTACTTGGTTTCCCGCGAGATCTTGATATCGATTATTGTCGTGATTGATGATATCCATCTCGCGGGATGTCGACGCTGGACTTGTAAATAAAATTTTAAACGCGGCTGTGCCCGGTCCACCACGATTAGAAGCAGTTTTACCTGCTGTTATATTTTCCTTAATTTCATTTAAATGTTTCCACTTAATCCCTTCCACCCACCAATTATTTAGTCCCCCGCTTTCGTTAGTCGCGTTTATTTTCGTGGATGAATAATAAATTAGGCGCTCTCACTTATTTAAAAAAATTAAAATGAATCCTTCAGCCCTCCAGCAAGTGACGTACAGCTCATCTGGAAATGAAGGAAAGTCGAAACGGAAGTCCTCAAGAACTTGAAGGCAAGGGATTTTAAACGAGTTTACTTTTGTGTGGTTCAGAGAAGGTAGTTGATTAAATTTCAGTTCCTGGATTTTTGCCGAGGCGTTTCTATCAAAAGTTTCGAGTGAGCTTCAGTGGCAGATCCGAAAGAGGGGGTTGACGTGTTTAAAGAGATGATTGTTCCCCACAACTCCTCGGTTTCAGGATGATAATGAATGTACTCTCTCAGACCGCTTTCTTCCTCGTTTGCTCATAGCGGGTTAAACCTTCTGAATTTATCCGCCTCTTTCCTTCGTTCCCGGAAAGCGTAAGGTCGCAAAATATGGTTGTTTAAGTTTGCAAGTTGTTAAATGTAAAGATTTGGAGATGTTAATTAGCGTTATATGTTTGAAAGTTGAGCTGCCTTTCCAGGAATATGATATCGATAATTATTATAACATCTTGTGAGTCAAGTGTGTCAATTTTGAGAAAACGAAGATGGAAAGTAAAACACAACAGGGGCGACGGCGAAATAATTACTAGGATTCGATTACTAAAAGTAAGATGGAAACCATTGATATAACGCGTGTCGAATACTGTGTAAATGAGCGATAGTACGAATTTTTCTGGAAGGATAGCGTTTTCGAAATGGCTTGACACTCATTACATGGCCTCCCGTGGGGAGAGCCCTGGTTCAAATCCCGAAGGCAGTGTATTTTTGTCCCCGGTCTCATACATTCGGAACCCTTGTCTTTCGTTGAAATATAAATTTTGTTGGAATAAATAAAATTTTGTTTTGGATTGTAAGTTCCTGAACTAGAAAATCTGTTAAGCGATGGGATCCTGGCGATTATGGTGGGTCATTTCAAAATTTAATTTCACTATCTCCTGTTTTTTTGCGATGAAAATTAAAACCAAACATCCAAGTATGACTTATATTATTATTTTATGAGTCTGTAATTTATAAAAGTGGAACGGGCTTCGTAGGTAATACATTTAACATGTTTCTGTCCCCGTTGGTTTTCTCCGCCTCTTCATTTTATTAATGATTTTGTTTTTTCAGATTTGTTACTCATAATTTATGATACATGTCACCGAGTTTTACATTATTAATCTGTACTCTGGGTAATATTATAACCACGCAATATTGACTGCAATGTTTTGATCACTTATATACGCTCTCGCAGATAGTATAAACATGTGCGTGAGTTACTTGATTTCACAGGTCTTTGTGGATTGAACTATTTCAAGTATTGCGAGCATTTAACACTCATTTATTCTTGCGATTTTTTATTTCATTCTTGGGATATTGATTTTCCGCATTCACGCAAAAAAAATCTATCAACCATGTGTATAAAATCTTTCCTAAAATATTTATTTAATGCCACTGCCATGCTTCAATAGTTTTGGGAAGCAACCGATTAAATGAAACTAGTACCGCTCGCTTATAACTATTTTGTATGATATGTACTCAAATTCAAGCAATAAAAATCTGGTCACATACTCGTAGGCAATTCAAATAAATCGGTTTGCTCTCGTCTGGAATAATTCTCATTCTGCGTGCGTATTAATGAAACGGATTCGATTTAAAATATTGACGTATGCAATGATTTATTCCGCGACCGAAAGTATTATCCGGTGAATAAACTGGCGGGAAAAATCTTGGCCCAGCACACGTGACAATTTGTATTTATGCTTGTGAAAACTTGCTCTGCGGCCGAGGTAAATTTTTAGTAACATTTTCATCTGATGGACGCATTTGGGATTCCTCTCGGTACGTACCGTGCAGAATAAGTCCTCGGTTTCGTGGAGACTTGGGCGCACCTATTGTTAATACCTTACCCGTTTTTTTTAAAGCGTCACCCTCTTGTTTGACGGCCGTCGGCGCTCACTATCGCATCTCCGG
>LYUA01000762.1:411203-424237 GCA_002093875.1 Calopteryx splendens
TCCGGGTTCGAGTCCCGGTTCAGGCGAATGATTTTTCACTGTGGATTTTTTCATAAACCAATTTTTTATTGGTTATAAAAAAAAGCTGAGTGAGTACAGTTTATCTTCCTTTATCAACATTGTACTGAAATATAATTGTTGTAGAAATTCTGGCATTCATAATATAAATTGTGTTTATCCCATATTATTATTATCTGGGGTTTCCATTATAGCTTTATATTCTGATTTTAATTAGTAATTATAAAGTATTTTTTGCATTTTCGGGTGGATTGTTGGTAAAGATAATTGCTTAGAAAATATTCTCTGTAAAAAGTTAGTTCTGGTATGATACATGAAGTTTCCTCTCCCCCTCTTTGAAGTGCTATTTTCTCCTAATTTTACTAAGAACTTATTACTTATTCTAATATTCTGTTGTATCCTCAGAATTAGTTCCCAGTTCTACCATAGAATCTGAATTTTTACAGAAATGCTGGGGCTATGTTCAAGGACCTGAGTTGTCCTTTGATGATGGTATTTTTGAAATTCACATGTAGCATCAGTATAATTCTTGCATGTTGTTGTATTAATCTCAAAACAGCTCAACTATTTTCAAATAACTTCCTTTATCATATCAGTTATCATGAAACCTGTATGATAAAGTATTGTCTGCTAAGTGTTTTGGTATTCCTATTAAAAATAGTGGTCTAGTCAGAGCAGCTTTTATTAATTTCTTCTATTTCCTCTTTTCAGTATGAAAACTGAAATGCGAAATAGCACTGAACATAGTGCTGGAACTTTACATGTGTTCATTTTAATTTGATCTAAACCCTTAACACTAATATTTGCGTGGGTGTGTTTGAATAATCTAACTCCATTGAAGCTCTTTTCATTGACATTTCCAAATTCATTTTGATCAGAACTTCGTGGTCTGAGAAGCAACAGTGAGGCTGGGAGGCGCCATGGTCACCACAGGCATCCACACAAGCACCTTCACAGACACCATCATCACCATCACAGGGAAAAGCCACCCCTGGAAGAAGATGAGCGGTGGCAGGGTGAGGGGACCTGCTTAAGGGAGGGTATAACAGAGGAGGGGGAGGAATTACAGCAGGCACCACTGGACACCAGGATGTCGCTTAGGGGACGCCGTGAAGTGAGGGATGTGGCAGGGGGTGAATGGGAGGCCAAAAGGACACAGCGTCATGGAAATGTGGAATCTGAACTATATTTTGCTGATGTGTCATCCTGCAATGGTGGCCGCGAGGAACGCCACCAGTACAATTCAGGTGATGAGGACGATGGTCGGGGGACCTCTGAAGATGGGGAGACAGGTAGGGCCACGACCACCGGGGAAGGGTCCACGGATGATGGTGATTTGTCGTCATCTGGTTACTACGGTGGTGGTGGAGGGGTAGCATCTTCACCACTGGTTCCATCTCCGAGTGAGGCATTCCTTCGAGGGGGTCCCATGCCAATCTCAGACTCAGAGTGCCATCGGACT
The DNA here is from genome assembly GCA_002093875.1 of Calopteryx splendens. NCBI lineage: Eukaryota > Metazoa > Arthropoda > Insecta > Odonata > Calopterygidae > Calopteryx > Calopteryx splendens. Next base: position 412,684 of record LYUA01000762.1, read on the forward strand.
GGCATGAGGGACGATTCCTTCCGTTTTGGGCACCCTTCTGGTCACATTGCTCCTGATGCTCGCTATGAGACACCCCGTCGTGGGCCTCTTCGAAGGCAGTGTGCGTATGTTAGGGAGGAGCCGGATGGGGATGGCATGGAGGAAGATGACATTCCGGGCAGACACTCGGGACCCATGTGCCCACACCGACGTCAGTGTGGATGGCCCCAGTCTCACAATATAGGACGCACGGTACCTGAAAACTGTGGTATAGGTTCAGGAGAAGGGACGGTCATGGAAAGATCTGCTTTCAGGCCATTCCCACGATCATTCTCTGAGGAGGATGCAGTAGCTCTGAGGATGGCATCTGTTGATGTCTGACCAATGATTGTATGTGTTATATTTTGGTCAATTGTATTGTGTTATAGCACCATATTTGATGGATGTTTGGAACACACATTTATGAAAAGGTACTCAGCTAAATTTGGATATTTCTTGTGGCTGGACTGCTGTTATAGTCAAATGGTATGATAGTGGAGTGAGGATGCTAGAAGGATGACTTTATTTTCATTAACTACAAAGCGAACGTCAAAGACTTTTTTGAGTCAATATAGTGAAAGTTTTTTGAGAAGTCACTTTGTTGCAAAACTTCCTCAATAGTCATCTCCTAGATTAGATAAGGAGTCCAAACTTAAGTGAGCTGTGATCTTAACTGTCACACTGTTATATTTCCTGAAAAAGCACTTTACATATACTGAATTTTTTCATGTTCTGCATTGACATGTGACTGCTATTAACCATTTTCTAGTTCTATACAATTTTATAAAGAGTATGTGCTAAAAGTCTGAGAGTCCCAATTTGTAAATATTTATGTAAATAATATATCATGTGGGTGGGCTACATGCACTGTAATAGTGCTAATGGTTAATGAATCATGTGCAAGCTCTCTCTCTCTTTTCCTGAACCAGTGTATATTCATTCTCAGGGTCTTTATACATTCTGCTCATTCAATAATGAATGTCTTTTTTCTAAGAATGTTAGAGAATGCTATAAAAAATAACGATTGTGATTGCATCACCTGCAAACCTCTGGTCAGAATCTGATCACATGAGTGATACTGCATGCTGGATGCAATGTCAGCTGTAAATTTATTGAACAGTCCAATTAAAACATGAACATTACTGTTTAAAGCATACACCTTTGGTAAACACCAAATGTTAAGTAGAACACCTGTGGTATGGTCAGCATAATACTGCAATCAATATAAATTTATTTGGTATGCATTAATTCCATACATTGATTTGCAGCACTCCCATTCCCTGAAAAATAAAACGTGGTAGATGAATACTAATAGAAGAATGTGCACTACTGAGGAGGAGATTCAGATTCAGCTATAGCTATGTATTTGGCTCATTGCCTCCATGAAAGTAATGAATGTTATATGGATAGATTATTAACTTGCAACTTTCTTTTCATAACAAGAAGAATATCAGGGTTGCTACAAGTCTGGGAAATATGGAAGATTGTGGGGAAATTTGGTAACAGTCCAGAGATATCAAAATAGTAGTGAAAAAGTTCTGAGATTTTTTGGAATGAAATTTTCGATGCTAAAGTTCCAAAAGTGGGGTTTGAGTATTTTCATAATCGGAAAGCATTGAATGGCACTATTGCTAAAAGTATTGTAATTAGATCACTGTATTGCTGAATTTTCACTTGAATAAGTGCCTAATTTAAAATTTTTATCAGAAAAAAAATTATAATTATTGCTGAAAAAATTATGTTTCGCTGGAAAAACCTTGGGGGAAAATTAATAGATTTTTAAAATCCAGAACTGCAGCAACCCTTGGTAGCAAGTTGACTGTGTCTTCCTTTTAATTTATTTATATGCTAATGCTGTCAAAGAATTTTCATCCAAATTTGGTTGTGAATATGTTACACTGCTGTTCCTATTATATATGAGGCAATTTGGCAAATTTGGGATTGAACAGTGGAAGTTCAATCAGTGCAGTTTAATTATTTGATAAATGCAAAATGGAGTTCACTGAAAAACATGGCATCATTGCAAACCTGTAGGTGAGTTTGTTAGACCCTTTTCCAAAAATATTTCCTGAAATAATTCCAGCCTAAATTCCTTAAAAACTCCATCCCACGAGTGGTAAATGTCATAACAATCATATTTTACAAAATGTACATTTTGGAAATTAATGTTACTCATTAAAAGTTTCTGGAACGATTTTTGAACAACTTGTTATTTTATGGATTCTCTGATTCCTTGGTTTGATCCCATAAGCCAGATAAATCTTTTTGGCCAGGAATTATAATTCAGTACCTTTCAACTGGAGGGAGGTAGGAAGAGGGAGGAAAGATGATGCAGGAGTATGCTACTCTGGCTGTGGCAAAGAGGCGGTCGCTGTTCCACGGGGGGTGATAATCCTAGGGAGGAGACGAGGGGGAGGGGAACCTGCCATTGGAGATGGCAGGTGTCTCAATTGGGAATTCAGGGTGGGTGCAGATTGCCCAGAGGGACTTTTCGTCCTCTACCTGCAGGGTTGGGAGTGGTAGTGCACGGGGTGTGCTATCACTCCTAGGGGTAGAGGTAACTCTTTTAAGGACGATTAATGTCATTATCATTCCTAATTATCACATTCTATAACAATTATTAAATCTCAACTCATTTTATTTTTAGTCACAAGATTTAAGAATTTAAGGAAGTAACTTGGGTCAAAAATTTCTTCCTCCTTTCCCACCACCACACTAACAGTCTCTTCAACTTGTTTTGTCCCTGCCTTTGATGCTATCATGCTCAGTGATTTGTTTTCTTCATTTCCCATTAAATTATTTCATTGAATAGCAATATAAACACACTACCTGGGTTTTATATATATATTTCCTTTGAATGCTTAGCTTTTTACTATCGTTTTTACAACCTGCTGCTGCATTTTGGGGCTCGTCTGTTAATTTACCTTCTATGACCTGTATGATGAGATAATACATTTATGGATAACTTAGAACACATTAATAATTAAAGACGGGAAAAGTAAATAAAATTATTTATTATGTACATTCATTGTTACAACAATAATAGCTTACATGATACAACACTATAAAATGTTCATTAAATGATTCAACAAGCGTGAAAAATAAAAGGTGGGGATAAAATGAATGATATGTCCTTGACAACTTTGCCTTTACCAAAAATTGATGCATATGCATTAACATCAACTTCCAAGTGAAGAGATTCATCCATGCTCATGACTTATACCTCACCACCTTGCTTAACAAGAGCGAAATATTTTTCATGGAAGAACGTTCAAACCATTCTGCCATTTACAATAGCATTTTTTGAAGTTCATTTGGCACTTAATAACACAGTAATATTATTTCGTTTTCATTAGACACCTGAAATGGAAAAGAATAATTCATCATTAAAATTTTAACATCAACAAGTTAATTTTAAATCGTTTTAGTTTCAAACAGGAAATTATTGGCAGATGAGCTTTGATCTCTCTTTTACATTGATGATTAAATTCAATTGTTATAATAAAAATCTCAAGAATACTCATTCATGATAATTTGACTTTTGAATCCCACTACTGTGACTAGAAATTTTAAGTTGAAATTCATTCATGCTTCACTATATAGTTGATAATTAACTATGCAGTCGTATGTACATTATTTCTTGGTGATACAACTGCTTGATCAAATTATCGATAACACCTGAAATAGCTTCTTGAAGAGAACAATCTCAACTGGAAGTGCTTCACAAAATATTTGCCCTCCTAAATAGCTACTAACTAACTCTATGAATACTGGCTCCCAACACAAGGACAGAGTAGATACCCACCAGAGCAAATACGTTGACATGCTTCCTTGGATGCAAAATTATTTTTGTTCCCATCACATCCTCCAAATTGGAATTCCCGACAGGTTTTTGAATACTGATCGTAACTCCATCTCGGTAGTAGAGCACGGCAATGACCTCTTGCTGCTGGTGGTAGCTTGCAGGCTGCTTGTGAAATGATTGTCACTAGAGCACAAGAGAAAGACAAGTAAATTAAATGGTGTCCGGGAGGCTCACCCACTTTTCGACCCTCTGTCAGATTTATCAGTCCAGGGTTAAACAAAAGGGGAAACAATTCTTTAATTAATATTAATTTAAATTCTTTATGGCATGACACTTGAGCTTCAGAATAGAAACTAAATGTTATCTTTGAAGTTTAGTGAAAAAAATGTTCGCACTCCCTTCCTCATATTTATATAACATATATATATATATACATATATATATGTATATATATACATACATACACATACATACACATATATACATATATATACATATATATATATATATATTTTCGATTTTGATTGTGATTTTACTTTTCGTGCAAACACACCGAATGATTTCCTCCGTGCATTCACTCGATGGGAAATTTTTTTATAGTGAATTTACCAATCTGTAAGTCACTGCACTACAAAATCCAAAAGAACGCATATAACGCTGACACTTATCCACTACTCCAAGCGAGTTACTTACGCGAAAAAGTACGTAAACATAGTTTCAATTTTCAGGTGTCTGCACGTTAAAATGGATTTATTTTTAAGGGCACTCCCACGAATGATGCATCTCTCCAAAGAGTGTGCACTTGGGACGGTTAAGAGACTCACCCGACGGACACACACACGACTTGCATCCTCTTCCATCAGAGTCTGACTTGGGAGCGGTGCGGCAGCCTCTGGCCTCGCAACTTTCGCCGAGTGGAATACAGTCGTCTGGCTTCTGCCCCTTCCTTTTGATGACGGCTCCGCGGCATTTCTTTTCGCACTCGTCTCTCGTCTTGAACCTTTAACGATAAAAATAAATCATTCTACACTAGCCATTCTCCCAAATATTGGTCTTGGGTGGGCGGGACACTAGAGGAGAAAGTTGTCTTCCCAATGATGACAGCTTTTAAGCTAAGCCACAGAGCGGTTCTTATACTATACTGGGGTCTAGTTTACTTTCACGCAAGATTTGGAAGTAGCCATAAAATATTTTAACCCAACATTTAATTTCGATAAATACCATAATATTGTAGCCAATTTTCATTCATTCTTATTTTGCGAATGGATGATAACAAAAATTCTATAATATTCTTTGCTGGCATTTATTCGTTTACGCATTTTATTTCGCTTATACATTTTGTTTTTCTCTACTGCACTAAGTGAGACAAATATTTTTTAATAGTTTTCCTCATAACTTTCCATTTCATAAGTTTTCCTTCTTAATTTATCATTAGTGTCGTTTCAATTAGATGAATTAATCATTGCACTGCGTTTATCTAAATGTGATTGGGCGTTATACACCGGTTGATCCACCACACAAGGATAAATAGTCTACAAATTTTAAGTTTTCGAGGAAATTAAGAAGCTAACTAAGAAGATTGGTAGTCCTGGAGAGCTCCGTATATCAATCTTTGGTTTGATAACTGTGTAGGATATTATTTGTCTGCCTTTTTCTTCAGTTACTTCCTGAGCTAGTTCTTGTAAACAATTTCTTCTTTTGTTAATCAAGTGTGTCCTCAGTGTTATTAAGTCTAATGGCTTAGACATATTTCGATTTTATCTACTTATTTACGGAAAATTCATGATATTCGATTTAAGAGAAAAGGAACTACTTCAAACAATCATCGACTGAAATATTCAAAAAGATGTGTGGCCATTTTCACTGATGTGCAAACTGTATTATTAATGTGGAACTACGTGGATAATCTTTATTCCAGCAAATACGAGCTATCCTCAGTGGATTGAATTAATTTTAAGACGAATGCAAATATTTCCATCATCAACTAGAAATTTCAATGAAATTGAAAACGTGTGCTGAGTAAAAAAAATATTAAAACACGTTCGGATTTTTGGAGGAATAATGCGTAGAAAAGCACGAATACTATTTTTTTAGATATAATTAAAATACGTACAATAGGCCTAATTATAGTAATGCGAACATGATCCTTTTTTCTTTAATTCAGGAAAAGGTAGGAAAGAAATCTCCAAACATGCCCCGAGTAAAGTTGAGAAGGGAAGTCGTGTAAAGACAATTATGGGACATCATGACGCAATGATAGCGGAAACATTGTCACCACATCTCTTTTACCACCACCACCTATTTACATTATTCCAAATTTGCCCTTGGCCTTGCCAAAATTACCCTTACACAGGTGCACATTTGTCGTATCTCAGCATGCTCTGATTGTAAATAGATATATTAACAATGTATCTGTGTTCATGATCTATTCTGTGGAGAAATTAATGCAATGTTGTTCATTTAGACTCCACTTAAGACCCTCGCCGATCAACAAATTATTATCCCCAATATCAAACCCAAGAAATCCCATTAGTGTACACACGCTATTAAATATCTATGCATCTAATTGTAAGTAGACGGTAATCTCATTGAAACTGGAAGATGTTGGCGTAAAAAAATTTTTTTTACTTCCTCTGGCAACATGAGGCCTTTGCTATCTGAACTCACCCAGGCTCAATTATCACATCCTTACATCGGAGACGAAGCCAAGACATTTTTTTTGCCGGAAGGACCGGTTTCATTCAGCGCCTCCTGTAGAAAGTTTTAGGGAGTGACGCAGGAAGTGAGAATCCCGAAAAATGTGCGACACATTGGATACCAATGGGTTTTGAGGTAACTAGCCACTCTTATAGTTGCCAAAGGGGGCAGTTATTCCGTCAAGTTGAGTACCTCTGACTTCTTTCAGATTGTTACGAAGGTCCGTAAATAATTTTTGCATATCATTACCGGAGAAAACTTTTGAATTTCACTACGCGAAAGGTGGGTCATGGGACTACCTATCAAATTGCCTATGTGATAAAATTTACGTCAAAAATTTTAATATGAACCATTGGAAAAAATTAATACTGAGTCTGCGATAATTTATTAAATAAAAGCTTATGGGCAGAACAGAACAAATCAACCCAAAACCCTAAAGTTATTGCCATAATTATAGTGCCATGCCAACGGCATGTCACTATTTAGATCTTGTATGCAGCATGGAATTCATTTTTATGGTGTTTTTCCTCATGAATGTTTAAGGGGCGCGCTACATTGTTTGCTCACTCAATTGCCCTTACCGTGGCTTATAAGTTTTTATATTGTGAAAAGGATCAATGATTCACATGTATCATCGTTACTCCCTTGGTCAGATATATGAGGCAAATTGTTGGATATGGATGAACCAGGCCTCCTGAGTGTCGATCAACTTGTTATTGGAGTTAATATACAATAGGCCGGTAGAAGAATAGAATATTTGGAGAAGCTCCTGCCAATGATAAGCACGGCACCATCGTAAATACCCGAAAATGCACGGAAACATTAAAATGTACAAATAGATTAATATAGAAATGATCGTGCTTAGACGTGGTACTTTATTAAGGGTCTGTTTATCCTGGAGGTATCAAATGATCAGATAAGAGTATCGTGTTTATTCCCCCAGTGGTTTTGAATTAGGTACCTGTCGGATAAAACCATCACCAAACAGCTCGCATAACTTACTTGTGGGCATTCATTGACGTTTCGGTTTGCTATTGGGAGAATCACCCCGACGGAAGAAAAAAAAAAAGCGATTTTCCTTCTCTTCTCTGTGAGGCCTAAAATTCCCCCGTCGCATCGTCCCCGCCGCGGCGCGCCGCTCCGATCGGGCCATCGGCCGCGGTTATGAACTGAATGGTGTACCGTCCACCTGATTCAACCGTTATAAATCAAATGTCTGCGGTAGAAAAGCGGCGAATTCTCTTTCCCTCATTAGCATTTTTATCTTCGAAATAACGCCCCTGCGCCTTTCACCATCCGGAAACGCTCTTCCCTTGGATTCTTAACATCTTCCTGGACCTTCCGGTTTCGATAGGCACCATAGGGGGGGGGAGAGAGAGTAATCACAAGGGTGATTTGAGGACGGAGCGGCTGCGGGAAGGACTTGCTCTCGTTCGCAAAAGAGATCTAGTTTTGTGTCTGGGTTTTGCTTGCTGAACGGGTTGTTTCTATAACTCTTCTTGAAATGAAATATTCTCAGCTAAACGGATTCACTAACGTCATGACATGCACAAATGAAGAGAGGATTTAACGATGAGAATTCTCTAAGAGCAATGATAGTATCTTGACTCTCAACTTGATATCTCATCGGAAGTATGATTAGTGGTAAATGGAGGCATTAGACGGAAATTGGAAGAATAATTGCAGTTGAAATAGTTTTTCCTTTTTAATGCTCTTAATTTTCCGAATAAATTCGAGTATTATAACCTTATCCTTCCTTTACCCTTATTACAATCTTTCATCTCTTATTTAAATCGTATAACTCAATGCTATTTTTTATAAACTTATTTATAATCTTAATACTCGGCAAATTTACTGGGAATTTATAATCATTCATCCAGAGGAACTGAGTAAACTCCTTTATCTGCTTCGCATTAAGTCTCATGCAGTAACCTGGTCCATAGAACGCTGCACAGTCTAGTCTAGTTTATGTGACTGAGGGCACCAGGATGAAATTTAACCAAGAATTCTCTGGTCTTCGACCAAAAGGCACCCTGAAACGGTGATAGAATGGGGAATAATTTAAATATTCGATTTCCTCAGCACATAATCTTCCTTAAAAACATAATATTCCATCTCGTTATAGCAATGGATAAATTGACTGCAACTAGTTGAAGATCCCGTTGAAATTCAACGGGGAATTCAATGAGTTAAGCATTAATAATTTCTAAATATGAATTACTTATGCATCTGCCACATATTTATTCAAGAAATTATGCTCATATAAGTAGAAAATAGTACGCATTGTACTAAACCATGCATTTTTACCTCATATTATCTCTTCCTTCACCATAAGTATTTCTATATGCTCCGTTTATTAAATATGATTTTATTTCTAGCACATGACAAAGTTTTTTAAATTTTTTACCCCTTCAGAACCCTTTTGAACTTAAAAAAATAGGATGTGAATATTTTTCCCAAATAAATATCTCCCCATCTATGCATTTCCTTTTTTAACGTAATTTCAAAGGCCCAATTGATATAATTACTTATTCTATTCTTCTTTCTTCCTCTATTTAATAATTAAAACACAAAAATGCCGCAACTATGGCTAACGTAACCGAAGAGCCGAAAAATTAAAAAGAATCGCATCTGAGAAGTATTTATTCAATTTTTCGAGCAAGATACGTAAACAAATGAACAGAAAAAGAATACTTAATTATTTAACCATATTTAGCTCAAGTCCCAAGATCTTACCTCAAACGCAGCAAAAAAGATTTGCTCTGAATACAATGATTTTCTTATTTGGTTTTTATATTTGACCATTCAGTGTTTAAAAAAGAAACCCTTAAAATATAATATTTAAGATTTTACTATTTTTCCGGTCGGTTTTGTCCTATCTACCTAAGTGCCGAATTTCAACTTACAAGCTCGATTCGAAGTTTCTTAAACAGTCCTGACAGACAGATAGGTGACTAATAATAGGCGCAATCCTTTTAGCCACCACCCAGGTAGGTATGTGTTACAATGTTTGGTCGTGCTGTGCAAGGGAAGCGTTTGGGTCGAGTTCATCGTAGCCGAGTGATAGGCTTGGGCCCAGATTTTAGCGAGCCCAGCTCGTGACCCACATAACGTTCGTTACTTCTTCGAGGTTCAAGGGCAATGTCCTTCGAGAAAGCTCTCCTCAGTCCCTCTCCCCTTTGCTTCACTTTCAAGCACTCTCGCCCAGTCACGAGCACCTCACGTGCAGGGAACACTGACCTGTTCTCGTGCACATTGACCTGTCTATCGCTTGACTCACTAGACCAACGACAAGGTGGAACTCAAACGTTATTTTGCACGGTTTTATTTCTGAAATATACCTATATTTTTAATATGAAGTGTGTATGTCTTATCTGAAACTAAATTAAGAGAGGAATAAGGAGGACAGAATATGTACTTTAAATTGCCTACCTGACGGAAGAATAGAAATGCTAGGAAACCAAGACGGCATTAACAGAATATATAGTAATTCAGGAAACTTTATTCATTACAGATTCAGGCGTGATGAAGTTGGAAACGTTTTCAGAAATTGAAATACTAGCCATTTTCTTCTTAGTAAACACTTTTTATCACGACTAGTTTTTACTACTAGTACTACATTACTTGACTAGTACTACATTACTTGAAAATGTAGTTGTAGTGTAGTACACCGAAAATAGTGGCAATAAAAAAGTTTTACTGAGTTGAAAATTGCTAGTATTTTCACTGCTTACTATCAGGCTACTTTAACTTGAAAAAAAATTGGCTATTCCGCACTTTCAAATCGGAAAAATAAAACCTATGCCGTCTGGAAAATGTGTGCATTAACTTAGTATTTATTTTTTAATTCATAATAAATCCATTAAACTAATCTTCACCAAGAGTCAAGAGAATTATATTTAACCGTGGATAGAATTGGTCGCGTTTTAATGTGTTAATAGCTACCTTTTTCTTAGGGGAGTGTAATTTTTATAATAACTACCTCACATAGGATTCAGAATGAATGAATTCAGTCGGAGAAGATTAAATATTTTGTATATTAGCGAACTTTGCATAAATTCATATTTAGCCTACGACGCAATTGATAAATTCCTATTATATTTTATTTATCCATTGCAACTGTAATGCATGGTCATAATTCTATTTACTTACACAATACGAGTTAAACCTTGACTAAGTTTTATTCACTGTGAAATTTGAATCAGAAGCAGCAGCTGGCCTAAGAGAAAAACTGTCTTCTTCCTCCAAATTTGTGATTAAATACACCCTACAACTCAGCACACTGCCATCACCAATTTAACAAAACTTCACGCAACATAAATCCTGAGAACTTCATACATCTAAAAGAAGCTTTATCATTCTGTGGAGAACCCATCACTGAACACGCATAACATATCTGCTCATTTCTAATCATAACCTTCACATTCTCTTATTTTCCAATAAAATAACCCCAGCTCGATATTTTTGTATTCTATTCCTATACTTACCTCCGAATAATGTAACATGCATAACACTTACGAAAAGAACCTAATTCATGTAAGAAATTGACATTACGAAACATCTTGAGATTTCGAAAGAGATGCTTTCCGGAATATAGAACGCTTCCTCAAAATCTTCATAAACTGCGACCAAAGAGTATAGAGAAAACGTTCCATGATATGTCTATGTAATGGATGGTGCCGAGTTGAAGAACTTTTGCATTCCGAACACAATAGGATCAATAAAAACGATTGTTAGTAAAATTAATCTCTTCATTGTATTTTTAACATTCTGGTAAGTTTCCCTACTTTCCCATTTCTACAGTCTCAACTTGATAATCAAGAATCAGGACCATTGACGATGGTGGAAGCAAGAACGAATCTAAGTTTTTTGCTCTACCGGCTCATTGACCTACAGTCGAAAGTTTGAAACCTGTTTCCACGACGATGAGAATTAAGGTCTTTCCTCTTCTCGAAAATAGGTATTATATGTATACACATACACACAGATTATATATATATATATATATATATATATATATATATATATATATAT
>LYUA01000762.1:445515-458645 GCA_002093875.1 Calopteryx splendens
GGGCAGGGACCGGGTCGGCCGTGCGAGCAGAGGCGGGAGGGAGGTGGGGAAGGCGCTGGGGAAGTACGGGGTGCGAGGACAGTAATAAGGGTAGGAAGAAGCGGCGGGGAAATCCCTCCCGATCTACGGAATCGTTTCGCGTGCTGGCTGGTAGACTTTCCACTCTCTCTTTTCCTCAAACCCTCTCCGCCTTTCCGTCAAATTTCTTTCTTTTTTTTCAATTTTCACCCTAGCTCAGCTCGCATCCATCCGTCCTAATTGCCATCTCGCTTCCTTTTTTTTTGCGTACACGGATCTTCCCGAGATCGAATGCATCCTTTTATATTCAGCGTTACACAGCCTCCCATTTACCAATTTCATTCTAACAATGAGTTGTTCTGAAATAGATTAAAGCGTCCTAGTTAAAAACCTCATGTAATGTTTTAAGAATGTTGATAATTATGATGCACCAAGGGCATGTAATAATCGAGGTGAATGACGGTTAAAGCTTTGCTACCTAGTGAGCTACCTGGTAAAATGCAGGCCGGCTTGATCTAGTGTGCTTCGTACTTTTAGGTGACCGATAAGGTTATTGCAGTTCTTGGAGTTTGAGTAAAGATATAAAGAGGGAATGATTTCAATAATATGCACATACTTTCGCTACTGTTGGAGATATGGTTATTCTCTATGGTAGAGAAATACTTGCGCTACAGCTAAAGACTGACACCAATGTACACGAAGGCACTCTCAGCTGAATTTGGAATCATCCAAGTGTATTTTGTGGGGTAAAAAAATTTATAGCAAGGCCATACTTTTCCATTTGCAAGTTTACACTGCTGTCAATCTGCTGTTTTTTGTCACTCACCGGGAATGTAGATAAAGATTTCCGAAAACACTTCAGCACTTCAAAAGCATCTCACTATCCTTTCTTACTCATATATTTATCATTCACTGATAAGAATTGTTTTCTAATGAATCTGCAGATAACCTTATGCTATTGAACGTAACTCCTTTCATCTCCATTGGAAAATAAACACATCTTATAAAATGCGATATAACGGTTGGGGCAATACAGGACGAAATGGTCAACCTATAGAATTTGCGCTATAATAAGCGGCAGAATCATGCTTTGACTCATGAGGAACGCAAATATCATCAGTGCCACTCGACAGAAGGAAGAAAAAACCCCCGCGGAAGCGCGGAGGCTAAAGAACCCAAATAAAGACGAGGTGAAAGTATTGAATGGGAAAACACGCCTCCGCATTGTACGTGTTGACTATGCGCGTGAGGGAAGTGACGTAGAAGCGCTACTTTCCTGGTTAGGCGTACGTCACAGAGAGGGGAGAAGAGGTAGAATGATGACGGTGTTGAGATTCTCGACACTTTCGGGGCAGTTTTGCCGACGTGCATAGAGCTCGGGATACCCATGGGAGCCGGAGAGCTCATATCAAGTCAAGGAACTATAAGTGGGACAGCTGCGTTCAACTGGAGAGGAAATTAAGAGGGGTCATTTTTTTGGTCGGAAGGCCGTTGCTCCCCCTGTGCAGAAAAATTCAATTTCCAGCTCAAAGAACTTTCAAGGACCCCGCGTCATTTCCCAATGCAACTACCTATAGAGCTTATGTTGCTAGCTTTTAGTTAGTGTGCGTGAGGTAAGTAATAAAATTCAAAGGCCCGCATTGTTCCTCATTTGGAGAATTTCCCCGGTACATTCGCAATTGTTGTGACGCACGGTTGAAAAGCGGTCGTAATGTGCTGGTCACGAGAGATTTAGCTGCTACATATATGTGAAAATTCATGATAACTGAATAAGAAATTACACTATGCATATTCTCGCAGTAAAATTTATTTCGGTACTTGTAGCTTCGACGAATAAAAAGACGTTTCGAGACGTGTAAAAAGACATGCATACGACGCATAAAAAGACATGTTTCGAGACACATAAAAATCTTTGTACCTGATGATCTCGCCTATGCGTCGAAACCGGTGGTATTGAAATACATATTGCTTTGAAAGTATACATAGTTCCACCCTTAAAAAGTTTTGCTGGTGTCTACCCATCTACTGCCCATCAAAAGCTTTTTATTCAGTAATCAATTGATGTAGGTAGTTGAGTGCCATGCACAATCCCTAAAAGAACGGTGGCGTAGTATGCATTATCGTTATATATCTCACTTGAACGAATCTTTATATAATATCCGTTAATGAAACTTTTATTGTCGTCGCTTTACGTCACATATTTTAAAACCAATCATTTTCATACGGTGGCTGTGAATTAATTATGAAAAATAATAATTCATTACACCAAGTAGTTATAACAGTCGTGGATATAAAATAGTGATCGGTGATGAAAGAGAGAAGGATTGGTTTTGGTACGCTACACGTGTGATTTTATCACTTATAATTCTCAAATATTCCAGCTCAAGTGCATTTGTAAATAGAAAAGCCGATTGCACAGCATTAAGGAACTGATTGAAAAGGGAAGGTATTTAAATTTATTTTTATAATAAAGTAGAGCGAAAGAAAGCGATTATTTTTCAGTGTTATATCGTAATATCGCAATATAGGTTTGTGCTCCAAATACAAAAAAATACCTGCTCGAATCTTTAAATCGACCTAATGCTATCTTTCAACCAGAAGATTGGAAAATGAAATTTTAGACAAAAATCAGGATATAGTAAATTAGTCACCCAAAGAAAATCTCTGTGCCAGAGACACTTCTTGTGAAATAAATGGAAAGGGGACGATTGCTTAAAAAATATATATGATGACCGAGTGAGGCATAAAACAGTGGCTATCTCAAAGATGGCGATGAAGGATGCAACTTATAAAAACCTTATCTATGCAAAAAATATTAACGTATGATGTACAATTATCTGATGCAAAAGAAAAGAAGCTAAAACAAATATATAATTAGTCCAGCTAAAAATTAAGTCATAAAACATTTGCTTTGTAGCTAGTCGGACTAAACGATAAATGTAGCATAATTTTCCACGAAACTGGGGTAGTTGGACGACAGTAGCAACCGAAAAGGGAGACGTTACTACGTTGCGCTAACGAAGTCTATTAATTCAAATGGAAATATTAAGTGACTGTTTAATAAGCTCCGCGAAGAGTTTGCCTGGAATGAAACAACGAAAATTGCTAACCAGAAGTGACATACTATTCGGACGAAGAGTCTTTAACTCATCTTTCTCGCGTTTCAGGTACCTGCCAGTTGAAACCAGTAATAGATGAATAAATGGACCGTGAAGAAACGGTAAGGAAGACTTTCAATATAGTGGATGAAATTAGTAATAAAAAATACGTGAAAACAAGGAAGTAAGAAGTCGCAAAGACGTTACCAAACGGCACTTGACGGGGGAGATGACTTACTTATTAGGTCAATTCTTAGAATGAAATGGCAATGAGGACGGCGGTTTTCTAAGTAATCTCCAGTTGCTTAGTCATTTCGAAGATGATTAGTTTTGAACCACCCCTCACTAGTAGAAATTTAAACCAACCACGTAAAAATCTTTTGTTTACCTGGCTTGCCTTTTATCATTCCTGTAAAATAGCCACTTATTCAAATACAAGACCAAATACTTTTGTGCCTTTAGTCTAGAAAAACGTGTTTGAGGAAGGCCATAAAATGTTGACGCATTCAAAATCGAATTTTGCCGCAGCTGGCAGGAAATGTTTATTAAATATGACACCAATCGAATTCGAGGATGTTTCGGAGCGAGAAAAGTCCGTGTGCTGATGCGAAGGGTGAATGAGAAGCATTTAAAAATGATATACCTTAGGCACGGAGCGGCGGGAAGTGGAAAGAGCAAGTGCGGGTGGTTGCCATTAGAAGCCGACGACAGAGTCAGCCTTGAGCCCTGTTCATGCGCACAGGGACATCACGCTGTCAAACGCGAAGCCATTTCCTCGAGCAATGATGGGTGCATTGACACCTATGACAGTATTGAAAAATGCGGGATGTTCTTGTTGCCAGGGGAAATGGTTTCCATTGATAATTCAGCGGATTTAGAAAATGGGGAGTTTAAATAGTCTTCATTAATTCGCTTACGAGAATCAATAGTTAACATTTGTCTGCAATAGACGTTGAGAACAATGTAGACGGGCATAGAAACCTGAAAAAGGTCACATAGGTACCTGCAGGCATGAAGTACGTCAATTTTCAGGGTAATTGTCGTCGGCGTGATGTTAAAAGTGACTAGCGTAAAGGGAATATGAAAATTATTCCTTTTCATTATGGCTACCTCACTGCTGCTGCATTTGGCGTCAATAAAGACGATGGGAAATCATCGATTTACGAAAAGGAGATGCTCAAATATATTCATCGATTGTGCTTAATGAAGAAATATGAGATTAAGCGCTGATTTTGAAAGGAGATGCAGTAAAAGCGAAAAAAGGAATCTTTTGCTGTCGTTCACCATTGATACCGACAAGTTCCTCGGATGATAAAAATCATGAAATATGTTGAAAAACGTTAAGTGCGGTGGTATTTAAAATATTTGCAACTGTTTTAACTGCATTCTACATCGTATCACCTTCTGCATTAAATAAAACAATGTTCAAGTACTAAGCGATAAATCAGGGTGACAGTCTGATAGTGGGATTATTTTTTTGTGGAATTGATCGCAGGGCGGCGTGGAAGTCTACTGCTTACAACATTCGCTCCCGGCCGAATTCCCGAGTTCAAATCCTGAGTGATATCTGTGGACGACGGCATCTAAAACCCAAGCGATGCGACCATTTGGTTTAAAGGACTTCTTGGGGCATCCGAATGGTAGCACAGGGAAAGGAGCTGGCCCCATACCTTGAATCTATGAATATGCTTTAGGGTATAGTTTGGAGTTAGCTCCACCCTCGCCTATCAAAAAGACTAACATCAAATTACTGTGACGTGTGATTGTAGTCAACTCTTGATACCTGGATCCATAACTTCTCAAAGATGAATGGTATGATAAAAGGAGTTACTCATTCGGTGCCGCCGGAATGTGGTAATTATTGCACTCAATCAGGCATCAGAACCTGTAAGTAACCCTAAGATGCCTAGAAAATTGAATTCGTGACAATACTCCGAGAATAAGAAAACCAAAGTGAATAGCACTTCCTC
Source organism: Calopteryx splendens (assembly GCA_002093875.1). Classification (NCBI taxonomy): domain Eukaryota; kingdom Metazoa; phylum Arthropoda; class Insecta; order Odonata; family Calopterygidae; genus Calopteryx; species Calopteryx splendens. Next base: position 450,602 of record LYUA01000762.1, read on the forward strand.
CATAAAAATTTAGCACCGGTTACCACTCACTTGTCCTTACCTCCATCCTCTTCTTACCCCACTTATAAAAATATCTTTTTCTCCCCACAGCATATTATTTTCCAATACTTTCGACCACTGCTTAATCTCAATCTCATTTCTTCCATTTATGAATCTTTCTCTCTTTTTTACCCTTTATGAACGCCAGCATTAGGTTTCCAGTTGTCATTTTAAATATATTCACCTACCTTCTAATTTCCCTCTATGTTATATGTATTACCCTCGTCACTTTTATAAATTACGAATTACAAAAATATAAAAGATGGATGTTAGATGTTTATAGAGCAACTCCATTATTCGCGATTTCATAGCCCTTTGCGGGAAATGATGAACGGCCTGAATACCACACGGCGAACGTAGTTATCAACGCAAGCACCATATTGTTGTCCCATCGGTTCAACGTCCTTAGTGCCCCAACACAGAATTTAATCCTGCGCTCTCCGACAGCCTTTTTTAAAAAAAATAGATATTTAGGTAAATATGCCTGAATTTCATGGAGGGAGGATGGGCGGAACAAAAGTAATCACATCCTCAAAAGTGATCTACCTTGTTACTGCAAATTGAGTCGATAATTAAACGACTACTTTGTCGAAAAATCGGAAATAGTTTCCGGGGAAGACTCAAGGACAACACGTGATAATGTGGTGTCTTGTTATCGCCCGCCGCCGATGCATGCGGGCAAAGAATCCACAAAAAAAAGTTTGGAAATCACTTTTGAAGGTTTCACGTCGCAGGTGAAAGTATATCGGTTATCATCCTCTGGAGAAGCCCACCGTCTGAGTGGCTGGCCCAAAGTCTAAATCGCTCCCAAGTAATCTGAGTTTTTGCCCTCATGCCGTGGAAAAAACACGTGTTGTCGCGATAAAAATACCAATACCTATTAGCAGCAGAAAATAATACACTGAAATGATATGTTGTACCTTTTGCCACTGCTTCGAGGAACTCCTCGCAGGAATGTGAACCAACAGGTCGGTAAAAACTTGCAGTTGTAGACCGGGCTTTTCATCCAACGGCCGGCAATCGTCACGAACTACTTTCCCGGAAAACCCAACTCAGGCGATGCATTTTGATATCATTCCGACGCCGTGGTTATTTAGGACGGCTCCGTCTGTCTGAATCCGGACCACCAACCTTGGGGTCGGCATCAACCGCGCAAAATAAAATAAATGGCATTCAACTCATTCCGCCGTCTCGCACCGAAGGGAAAAGTTTCATAATTCCGACCGATCGACCCTGGAACGGAATCGCCATCGGCTGCCTAAAGGGACCGCCTAAACACGCCCATCTTACTTCGCCGGGCGGCCCTCCCTTCGCCCAGCCCCCCTCCTCCCACCGCATCAATCCCTTTCTCGATTCATCGACCATTCTGCCTTCCGTCTCATCTTCCTCCTTCGCATCCTCCTCCTCCCTTCCTTCCTTCCCTCTCTCCTCCCCTCCTCCCCGTTCCGTCGGCTCCATCTCTGAACACCTGTCCCCCAGTGCAGCCGATTCTCATGCATCTTACTCCCTCCCCTTACACCACCAACCCACCGCCACACACACACACACACACGCAGACACCCTCGCTGGCTCCCCCACCACACCCCCTCACATACACACGTGCGTTCCGTGTTCCTCTCTCCATCCTCCCCCCTCGCCCGCCCCTTCCGATCCTCTCTCTCTCTCTCTCACCCCCGTGCGTCTGAGGGTTCCTCGCCTCGAACGAGACCGCTTGCACGATCGATGCATACCCAAAAGCGATTAATCGAGAGGGGTAGCGGTTGGGAGGAGAGAGGGAGAGTGGAGCTCTATGCCGTGTCGGCCGCGGGGAAACCCAGACTACTACTGCGGGGCCCGCAAATTGAGGCGCCCGAAATTTAACACCGGTGCCATCGGCGACCATGATTAGAATCCGCAGAGGGAAAGCTGCACGGGAAAAGGGAGCACGGCAGGTTAGAGCGGCAAAAAATGTACATTCTTCTTATCCAGGAAATCGAATGTTATTAAACCACGGACAAAGAGCCTCAGTTATTTTTTTTGTGCCGATCAATTAAATTATTTTCAATATGAAAACGTTTTCAATAAAGTTAACTACCATCGCCACTTGAGGGTATGATACTCAAAACCTCAGCGGACCTATGGAGCCGAAAAATACCTTACTCACGTATTAATATCGTTAAATAGTGATTTTTGGAAACTGTGGGACAGCTTCTATTTTAAGCGAAGCTGGTTTATAATGTAAGTTGAAACTTTTCAAATAAAATGGTGTATTTATTCATTATTTCATGTAAAGAGTGTAAATCCGTTTGCGTTTCCTTTGTTAAAATAGACTAGAATAAGTTTAATTTTCATTTTATACCGCTGGACCATTTAAAATTCTTAATTAAAAGTCTAGTCAATAATACCCTAGCAAGTAGGTATATTACTTTTCGAGTCCCTAATACTCGCGTAAGCTCATATTACTTGCAAATGAGTTTTTCAGTAGAAGAGACCCAGTTGTTTCATTTGCATTGTACATAAAAAATGTTTTCATTATCAGTGTGAATTTCTCTGAAACAGAAATGATCCAAAGAATATTGAGAGACGGAGAGAAAGGGAGTACAAAGAAAGTTGTGCGCAAATAAAATGTCGCATTTACTTACATTCAGACTAAGGCTACACGCGTCGTCAGTCCCAGTAAACCTTTTTTTTGGCTCAAATTTTGCCAAGCGACTCTGGAGCAAAATTTAATCGTCATTTTACTAAAATCCCACCTCGTCTACGAGGGCTGCCCAATTATGACTGGTCATATTTTTTTTATTCCCATAATTTAGTCTGCAAAAATTTAATCTTGTTATATTGGTAACTTAATGTGTAATATATATGTGGCGCAGGTTTCATGAGACGTGTTCGTGCGAGGTGGGTTCCGAGACTGGTCATATCCGAACAACAGGACGTACGCGTTCAGGCTGTGAATATCTCTCGAAAATCAATGTGAAATCAGGTCCTCATTCTCCCTATAGTCCAGACCTTGCACCTTTTCCCTAGACTTTTTCCTGTTCCCCTGTGTGAAGAAACACCTTCTTAGAAAGCGAGTTGTCGTAGGTACTCTGAACATGTTTCGACTTGCAACGGCTGCCGCTGACGCTATACTAAATTCAAATCGAAGATTCCATATACACATAAACAAATTAAGCCAACAGCAGAACTTAAAATGAAATTTTTTCATAATAAATTATGCTACTAAAAAAATTATTGTCACTCTTCATTGAAAAATAACTAGGTAATCACGACATTTTAAAGTACTTACTAATTTTTTTTGTTTCTCTTCAAACGTCGAGTTTTTGTTTTTTTAATTAAATTTAAAAAGAGTTTTTGTTATTATGAACCCCTAGGCAAGCAACAGATTTAGCGACGAGAATATTCAGAGAGAAAATTTCTCTTGAAGAATCATCATAAAAGTAAGTATATATTTTCGAGTTTCGTTCAAGGTTCCGGAAGCAGATGAATACGATGGTTTATTGGAAAGTTATAGGCGAACCATCGCTTCCTGTTATAGCATAAAAGTATTAATTAATGAGAGTTGCGATATTAATTTTTTAAAACAATTGATTCATAGGACTCAAAACTCCATCAAAGAGGAGAAACAGGAGTGTTGCTGTGTTGCAGTTTTGTCCCAGGTGCTGTCTCGAGAGAGCGAGTGAGATGGAAGTAGGAGGGAGTAGCGAGGAGAGATGGATGTGGATGGGAGAGAAGCAGAGAGAGAGAGAGAGCTGTTGGAGGGGGTGAGTGTTCAGGGGAAGGATGAAAAATGTATCTCTTTTTGTACCTTCTGAGCTTATAAATCACTCCCTCGCGAAATTGATGGACTTCGGCGATGGCGTCTCGAGGTAGGGCCGCCCCACATGTGCGATTTTTTTCGGAAGGGCCGTGGCGATTTAGAGGGAGTTTATCACGCGGAGAATGAAAAAAAAACGGTTTTCGAGTAACGAAAAATAATGCTACAGCGTTTTCCATGCGCTTATCCTCGCAGATAAACGGGGTGGTTATGGGATTCTGTTTCACTCATTTCTGCGCTCCCACGCGAAGCTCGCAGTGAACAGGGGAGAGTGGAGAGAAGAACACTGTTGGATGATGGAGAGGCTTGCCCTCCTGTCCTTAAGAGCGATGAGGTATTCATTTCATTAGGAAGCGGAAACCTAAAGGCGAAAGTTTAATGAAATTCAAAAAATGTCCTCCTGTCAAATGGCATCTCATGCATCGCTATGAATACAGGTGGTTTGAGCGCTAAGGGCAATCACATTAGTTATTAAATATTAATGTAATGACATTATTTTTAAGACTCTCTCAGAAACATTATTCACTCATATTCTTCCGGAAATTCAATCTCTACATTAACACCAAGTAATTACGAAGGCTATACTGATTCGACACTATTTATTTAGTTGTTTAGTTAACTCCCGATTCCCTAAAATATTTAATTTCTTGCAAAATCAGCAAAGCATCCAATATTTACGGGATAAATTATGAAAATATGTCGAAATTCAATTCAGTTCATTTTTTATGAACTTATATCGTGTAACCTTGATTCAGAAAATGTTTAGACATGCCTCTTACGACGATGCCTGGTACGAGGATGGAGTCCTCGAGTTCGAGGATGTTTCATTTGCCACCTCTTGCTTCCAGAGAAATTATAAAAGCGAAGGGAAAGTAATAATATAATGAAAATTGGCTTCTAGATTGAAGCATTGACGGCCCAGAACTGATAGTTGACGGGCCGCGTTCGACATGCACGATAAGATAAGCGATAAATTGCATGATACAGCACCATTAACGATGAGACTGCTGAAACTGAAAGAATGTTTTATTTTGGGGATCTGCTTCATATCTATTGCACAAAACACTCCAGATTGGGGGAAAAATTGATAGACGTGGATAATTTAGGAGATATTTTATCCCTCTTACTCACTTGCTCCTGACTACTCGTATATAGGTCGCAACTACACGAGCGTTTTTGTGTTTGCATATCATAAATATCGCATGCCAATTTCTCTCCTAAAGATGTTATTGCGCATACGGGGATTGCAAATTATGTAAAGCGTGATTTACATGGGGCGATTTCAACACTAACCACTGGCGTTTGTGTCACCATCGAGTGATTTCACCACGTGTAAAAGAGAGAACAAATCGCCGGCGGCGGAAGTTAAAAATTTTCAACTTTCATCGCACAGTTAGTGAATAGTCCCCATGCGAAATAGAAGTACCATGTGAGTGCTCTCCATTGAAAAATAAAACTTAAGGGTTTGCGCCGTGATCATGCACCTACTTATACTTAGTAAATTACTTTGCCCAGGCAGAGATTGTCTTTCTCTGTGTACAAGTAGCCGAACCAGTAACATTAAAGAAACCAACTGCATCGCGTGAGAAATAAATTTTCCTGAAAACCAAATTAACAGCAAACATTTGATTCGTTAGTAATTTCCTTCGGGCCGTATAGATTTATGTACTTACTGATTGTTTTGCGTCAAGAAATGGGGAAAGATAGCAATAAAAATCAGGTAGGAATCCTTCCGAAATAAAATATTTCCCTTAAGAATGACTGAAAGAATTAATTTTTTCACCGAAGTGTGAAACTAAACGATGCAGCCGTAAAGCAGATATTCTCTTCTAAAAACACATTTTTGTCCCATTCTCAGCTTAGCTCTGCATCATGAAGAATGTACACAAGAAGTGACGACACATTCCGCAGAATATTTGTGGATCACGCTGTAACAGAGTGCTATGAAAGCACTTAGTGCGAACATTTTAGAAATGTACTCAAGTTTTTCTGCAGCACCAAACAATGTACGAAATTCATTAGGCGGAGTGAAATATTTAACAGGTTGCGGATGATAAATTCTTGAAATACGTACGATAAGGCAAAAAATATTTCTAAAATGCTACCCTTTATGGAATTTTGTAGATAATCTAATGAGATTATACGCTTTCACAAAAAAATAAATTATAAATGTTTTACCCTCAACTTGTAATCTCACATAATTTGTTATTTCTTTATTCATCAATACAGCTGAAAAATGTGGTGGATCATATTTATTTTTCACCAGAAAATAAAAATGAAAACTGTGTACAAATAGTATATAGCTGGGGTTGGGAAGGTAGGAAATAATTTAGAGCAAAATATAAAGACAAAATTGCAATAAATATCCCTATGCTCGAAGTCGTCTACAAGTTTAGCTTTCTTTAGCCTGTGATTTCCAATAGATACTCCAATCTAGGGAGACTTGCGGCATAAAATATGTGAACGGGCAAAGTTTGGCATGGGAAATGGCCAGAAAAATCGAAATCAGGTCGGTAGCAGGAAGAGGGTAGTCTTAAGTTGGCAGAGGTGACCGCCGCCGCCACCACCCGAGTGGATACCTACTAGGAATAAGAGCATGCGCAAGAGGAAAATATGCGAGTGGAGAAATACGAGGATTTCGTTAAAATTTAAAGTTTACGGACGAATGACGTTTCCGATCACCAGAGTTATCCCAGTTACTCAACCAAAAATTGTTTCAATAAATATAGTTGAAAAAATATCGCTTTTGCGCGTGGGGCCGGCTATAACGGATACGCTCAGTACCTGCTCCGCTGGTTTTGTGACGCGATGCTGTGAATGCGAATGCGCAAGTTAGACGCAGGGTAGGTGTGTCCTTTTCCCCTCGCGGAACTCGCGACCACGACAGTATCACGCACGACATTGCGAACTACGCGAAAATAAAATGATTCCGAATGCCAGTTGACACCAATTACACAACTGGTTGGTGACCAAAAAGCTCGTGCCACACTCCCCTCTCGTGGCTGACTGGGTAAAAGGTAAGGCATAGAAAGTTCTCCACCACCGGAATTTGTTTACCCCCCCCTGCTGTCCACCCCACAGTTTCCTGCTATCTTCGTCATCCCCCGCGGAGGAACCTCTCACCTTCCCAGGATTCCTCCGCAGGGAAATTTCAAGCCATTCAAATTTCCTTTAGAAAAAGTATTTTTGGGACGAGAGATTCAAAGGAAGCCACTACAAGAACTATGTTTCCATATTCATATTGGAAAGCATCGGGTAATAAGGAAAAATAAAGACATGAGTTCCTGAAATAAGTTAACACTTCAGAAACAAAACAGTGGAATTCATAATCCGACTTTGTGTCTCAAAACTCAATAATTCTTCCTTCATTTTTTGGTTAAAAATTTCAAGTACAACAACGCCCGAAACTTCGCAAAAAATAGATAATTTTTTGGATCATCTGGGGGTAAATGGGTACAAATGCGGAGAAAAGAGAATCGTAGGGAGAATGCAAATACCATTATTTTTTGGCAACTTTCAAACGGCCGCTGCCGTTTTGGTGCAATACAACAAGAACATTTCTCTGATACTTTAATCACCGACTGATATCCACGTTTAATTTGATCGACAATTCACTGCAAAAGAGTAACCCGGTGGTACAAGGTTTAGAATACTGCAGACTTATCGTATAGAATCCCACTTTCTGTTTTACATTTTCACCATTTGTACACTCGTGCCATCCACGAACTCTGCTATCACCACACCTCTCCCCTTGCAGTGACTCTCTCTCTCTTTCCGTATTCCCTTCCTTCAAACCGACCCACCCCCTCTATCTCTTCTCTTCCATCCCCCAGTGCCCTTCCCCCACTCCGCTCCGCCCTTTATAACTCACCTTTACGTCCCCCTCTCTCTCGCTTCGCTTCGCTCCCTTTCCCACCTCGTCCTCGCAAAGCAGCCAACCAAACTCCCCCTCCTTAACCTTATTTCCCCACAACTTCCCAGCCTAATAAAACTGCCTCCCTCGTACTTTTCCTCATTCGTTTCCCGTCCATCCTTTCCTCCCTCAGCCCCGCACACACACACACTCCCTCTCTCTCTTAGCCTCCTCCACCACCTCGTTCACTGTCCTTGCCTTCTCTCTCTCGCCCTCTGTCCCCTTCAAGATGCTTCCCACCTAAAACCTTGCCCTTACGACTCGCCGTGTTGCATCCTCATGCCCCGACTTCCTCT
>LYUA01000763.1:36969-49056 GCA_002093875.1 Calopteryx splendens
TATATATATATATATATATATATATATATAGGTATGTATATATATATATATACATACCTATATCTAATACGATGTTTGTGTCAACCCATTTACAAATGCATTTCTTTCATTCTCCAAAATCCTTTATCCCTAATAAATAATTTACGTCTCTTGACGTTTTATGTCAGCCATTCCATTAATCGCTCTCTTAGTTTTTATTTATGTTGGTATTCTTTTGTTACATAGAGCTTTTTTAGCTGAACTCACAACAATGCAAGGGTTGTACCCATTTTGAAAAATCCATGGTTAGGAATGCACTGGGACAACTGTTCCCTGTTACAGAATGTCTTTTTTAAATCTCACGGATTGAATGAGGGCAACACACTTTGGTCAATATTTCTCATTTTCTGACTCATGCGTTTTCAACACTCGATGCCACGCTTTACAAAATATTTCGCTCTTTAGCCAATGGCAAGAAAAGTTTTTTAAATCTGTGAAATAGATCATAAAAATTTCAATATATAAAAAGCCTTAAAATATACGAGGGCGATAAAACAAAATATCTTCAATATTTTAGGGGTCGCCTGCATTTGGTAGCTGGCGTCACATGACCTAAGTAGAGAATTCGTTATTTTTTAAATTAGAAAAACTTAAAAGACGCAAATATACTAATATAATATTCCCTACACAAAGGTGATGATATTTATATGTATCATCACCAATGTGAATATATTATGTATATTTATATATATCCTTGATGATATAATTCTGTGCTTATTTTAGCACAGTCATTGTATAATGCACATTGAAGTTAAATATCAATAGGATATAATAAAAATGTTAAACAAACTTATTTATATGGCTCAAGAAAATTTCTTTGACGAATGAAATGCAATATCTAACAGTTTATAGACAGAAAGGCATTGACAAAAACTAAATTTTTGTTAATAATACAGCAATACTCCGTTGCCTACAGCTTAAAGCCTTGATAAGTTGTTTAGGTAGTTAGTCTCGCAACTTTAGCTTAAATTCAATGTTCAAAGGAAGGAAAAATCAAAAGTGAACGTGAAGGAAAGACGAAATGTGAGCTGAATAAAGGAATTTGCAGTATTGAATAAGGCACGGCGATAACATAATTTTACGCAGAATGATGAGCGGATGGAACCGACCCACAACGTTCCAGGTAGAACCAGAACCCTTTCAAAACAATCAAGGGATAGGAGTCTCCCTTTCAGCTATCACCAAGGCAACTAAAACTTTAGAAAAACAAAAATACGATCGAATGCGCACCCAGTTTGGATGCGGGGGCGAGCCTTAGGCAGGCTCATTGCCAGTCATGAAATCGCCCAAAGAAATCTAAGTAATAGGTAAACGGAGACAAAATGCAGAAGCTAAGAAAAAGGAATGAAAGAGAAAAAATTCTATTTAACTGAAATTCCTCGGTAAACAAAGTTGGTTATTATAAAACCAATAACTGAAGCCCGTTTCTCGGAGCTAAAAGTAATTTAATTGCCTTCTGTCGTAAACAGCCACAAAGGCAGTCAAAAAGATTATCATAATAATATTCTTAGGAATATAGACGAGTAATCAGTGTTTTAAAAGATTTATTGCCATAAATGATCGCTCTGTATTAGGACAATTACATTTATTTTTACTTTGAAAAAAGGGGTTCCTGGGAATATAATTTAAGCACTTTAATAACCAAAAATTATACCCATATTTTAGAGCGTAAGTCGCGCACAGCGCAAAATGCCTACTCGGGGTTAAAAAATTATCTGAATGGTCGTGGAATAAAAATCGATGGAAATTTAAAACAGACAAATAGATGGATTTCCCACGATCATTACAAATTTAAAACGGGACTTGCATGGAATGTTTACGATAACTCCTTCCCTTCAGCCATATTCCTAATTATGACAATCTACCAAAGAGTGAAATCGAAAAAAGGAAAAAACACACATAGGGAAGAGAGAAGCACGAGGAAGCAGAAGACTCCAATGTGTATGCGAATTGCACCAATAGAGGTCAACAAAAATAGACGCTAAGCATATAGATTTTTGTAGAAAATTTTAACCAAAAAAAGAAGGGTGGAGTTCCGACCCGGGGTAGATCGGCGCTAGGTTTCTCAGCCCGGTGAGCGGTTAAGTGGGAAAGCATTCCCTTGGAAAAGGCTCCCTTGGCTCCGATAGGGGTGTAAGGGGTGAAGAACATGCCTCGGGGAAGTTAGGGATAATCAGCAACAGGCGTGAATCAGGGGTCAGGCTCCCCTGGTCGAGCCGATCCAACGTATTTTAGAGATATGGTCAAACAAAAATTTTAATTCACGCTTCATAAATTCTGTATTAACCCCTCAAAAGACCGAATTTTACGTAGCGCATGTCCCCACTTATTTCTCACTCACGTTCACAGAAACCTAGGCCACTTGGTTGCCCTGATTGAAGACAAAAATTGGGGCAAAAGGCAAAAACAGTGGTGAAATAACAAGGGCCTCGCCCTTCGTCCCGTGCCAAGCTGTTCAAGTTCGAAATCTACCATTGCAATCACACGAGACCAAATGCACAAGTGCGCGTAGCACGGGAACTTAGGACACCAGTCAATGAAATGCAATGGAAAAATTACGGTAACGTATTAATTTTCCAGTGTATTGAAGATTTATGTTGCGCTCGTGAATTGTGCAATAGAAACACCCGTTATTGCTATACTTAAGTGCAATATTAGCATTAAGTATTATTTTAATTTCGGGTCGCCCCATTTATCGTTTCGCGAGGATCTGCACTGCTCAAGTCACGAATTGTGCGGGGGAAAAACGGATCCTTATATCTCATTCCTTATGTACCAGCGTTAAACTCATGCACACGTTTTTTTATTTATCTGGTAATTTAAGTCTAGTATTAAAACTTTGTGTTTGCAGTTGCTCCCGACCCGGGATTTCCAATAATTTTGTGACGCTTTACGTTCGCTCATTACGAATTTTTCACGAAATGGATAACGAGAAAAAAAAGGGTGACGCTGACCGCTGCTTCTTGCTCAATTCCAAAATCAGGTGCTTCTGCGCTTGGTCCCAAATGCTCGAGGCGCACTCGAGGTAAGGCCCAGCCAACCCGAGCCAACACCTCTCCTTTGCATTATTTTTTTGGATTCTTCCCCGTTACTCGTTTGATGAAGCCAAGTGTCTTTAACGCAGCTCCGCATATGTTCCTAACGTGTTTTTCCACGGCGCTCGTTCGCTCCCCTGGCTGATTTTAATTACCGGTGTCTATCCGACCAGGAAATGACGTTTTCTCATTCCAGAATTGTTTTTTCCCCGCACTTCCACAATACAGGACAAAATCCGTTTTACTAAGTCCAAATTTTCAAAAATGTAACCATTTAAGCTTTTTATTTAACAAACTAAATAAGTATTTCTCTAATTCACGGACAAGGACCTGCTTCTTAAATTTGAGAAAAGAAAAGAAAACAAGGAAAGACCATAGCAGTCCGTTTTCGTGGAAAAAGATCGTGCTCATTTCGAATTTCTGAAATAATGAAGTAATTTATCAAAAGACGCGCTCCATTTATCCTTCGGGTACTGCTTTTAGGAAGACCATAGTAGCGTTCGCGCACTGTAAGGCAGTTCTCCCCCTGAAAGAGCACCTAAGGGCTGTGGCGACGCCCGTGAAAATCCAGACGTCAACCTCCTTGTGCCCGTTTCTCAAAGATACAAGTTAATTTACAAGTCTTCTAAAAAGAGTAGCAACTGCAACCTAGAAAATTATAAACCACATACACCCTGCAATGTAGATTCAATATGCGCAGGAAAAGATTTATTTTCATAAGAAAATGTTACATCATTGGTAGCTGATTAACTTTATCGGGCGACTACAGAATTCCCGGATTTTTCTCCATGACTAAATGCAATTCCTGACTTTTTCCGGTGGCCTTTGAACTTCCCAGTGAGCTCCCGGTTTCGCGATTTTTTCCCGTTTGGTGTCCACCATAATTTTTCCCACTTCAAGTCGATGACAGAGTGATTCCCTAAGCATTTTAATTTACCCTTCAAATCTATAGGTGTGAGGATAGTTAGATTTATTTATATATTTTTATTTATTTATACTATCTATGAAGTTCATGACGTTGTTCGCAATTAAATGCTCAAGTATGTTATATGAGAGATTTGTAAATGATTCCAAGGGATAATTTCATTGATCCTGTTTATTCCTCCTTTTGTGTTTGAGAGAGACCATTTTCCCCTCGCTTAGCCCTTTACCTACCGATATGAACGCATTGAATATATTTTCTACGAAGAGTGCAATTGCCGGTGAGAACCTTTCAAATCGAGTGATTCGTTATTTAGATTTGGTGGCATTTTTGAACGTAGAATGCAATTTATCGTTTCCCCAAGGTCTGTCTTGACTTCGCTGTCGCACCAGCGATGTCGATACTGCCATTTTTGATTTTGCTGGCTAAGAACTTATCATTTCCATGGCTTGCTTTTCCAAAAAAAGGATTAAAACTTTTTTTCAAGATCTCCTAACCATGCACTGTTTAAAAATCTTTGCAACAGTTTTCCACTTCAATCTCGAAATCCTTTAAGCAACATTGTTTTATATAAAAGTGTTTTTTCGGATTTATTCCATTTTTTAATGCTGTTTCGTGCTCAAGAGCAATGCTTTCCTGATCAATAATACTGTTGAATTCATGGCCTTAGACTCAACTATGTGGAAGTTCATGAAATAAGGAAAAACTATGTTTTTCTTCCCCTGCATTTTATTGAGGTTCAACTAGTTTCAACGCTTATGCGTCTTCTTAAGGCACCTGAAGATGATGCATAAGCGTTGTAACTGGTTGTACCTCAATAAAATTCAGTGGAATAAAAATATAGTTTTTTCCTTATTTCATATATAATACTGTTTTTGACATCGACCAATGTGGCCATTTCGACATCTACATTATAACCTGCGAGCCATGACGGGGACTAGTGGAAAGAGGTATTATGATACCACTATCATTCATATAATAATAACTTGATGTGTTCATTGAAAGAATTTGGGATTACAATCAGTTATTTGAGCATTGGTATCGGATAAAATACCATCAAACCTATCACAGGGTTGGTTACTGAGGTTTGGTTGAGCAGCATACCTTTGTTCCTGTTAGGATCCCTACTTATGCGAGGGAAAAAAGAGCATCTGAGTCTGTCCGTGACGGAATCCATTTCTCTGATACAATCCGAGTAATCTGATCTACCGATAAACTGTGTGGGGTCATAATTTCCTCAGTGTCACATGCTTAAACTCAATATTCCTGTACCCTTTTCAAAATTCTTAGCATCTTTTACTTTCTTCGTGTAAGTTTAAAAGGACTACCATCCAAGTGCCTCCGTCACAACAACCTAAACACTTTCTTTTCTCAACAATTTTTGACGAATCTGATTTTCTTTGGGCTCATCTAATTCCTTTATGCAATTTGATTAACGTTTACACACACCACAGTTTAAAAATCAATTCCGACCCGGGTTTCGACGTTATACGTCATCTTCAGGTCTAAGCTATTATAAGTCTTAAGTCTTCAAGACCTGAAGATGACTTATCACGTCGAAACCCGGGTCGCGATTGATTTTTAAACTGTGGTGTGAACACGTTTATCAAAATGCATATAGTAAATAAATACCACAAAGTTACACCTGAACTTGTGTCTTACATCTAATACCTTAATCAACACCTCCGGCAGATCCCAAATACACCAATGTAAAATATCAACTCTCCTTTACTTTCTCATTGCATTTTTCCGCTATCCGGCTAATGGCAATAGGTTTCCTTAATGCGGACCCACATATGTTTCTAATTTACACCATCTGGCTTCAATAGACGGTCAGTGGGAAGATGAAGCGAAAAAAATAATAGGTGTTATTGGTTATATTGGTTAGTCACATTAGGAATATACAAAAAGTTTTTGGGGTCCATCGGAGAAAGGGCTAATTAGGAATTGGATAAAGTCAAAGATGAAATAAAATCCGCCTTGTTCGGTGGAAAACTGTGTTTCTGGGTTTCAGGAGAAACAAGGACGTAAATCCCGGAAGAGATACGGAGAGAGTAAAATTACTTTAGTCTTTTAGAGAAGGTTCAAGGCACTCGAGAAAACTTCTCAATCGGAGGATTTTAGTGTCAACCCTCTAATATAGCGACAACTTCAGATCAGATCACCCTGCTAAAAAAGCCATGGGATTTGTGGACTGAAGGATTTTAGTAGCTGTTCTTCCCTTTGACAGCCTACTACCAGAAAATACAAAGGCTATGTACCCCCAATAACTGCAACCGAAAAACCTAATTTTAATCCTCCCTTTATTTGACGAACTCTTCCATGACACAACCGAAGGCCCGACACCCCATGCAGAACGTCCTCAGCTCATGCATCCCGACAATCCGCTGGATTCCCAACACGAAAATGTTTCTTTTCACGTAGTCCAAGATTGCACAAGTACTAAAAGTAAAAGTAAGTAAAGTACTCTTGTAAAAGTAAACGTAGTTTTTGAATGTTTAAACAGTGGCAAATATGTATAGTGTATATATAATTGCAGTATAGTGAAAATACAGCCTTCGTCAATACAATGCATAAATGCGTTCACAGTATTCCGTACTCTACACATAAAGTACTACAGTGGCAAATTACATTGGAAAGGCACTTCACACTCAAAAGATAAATGCAATGTATTTGAAATAATTTCGATTATGGAATGTGAATCGCAAAGATTTTGGGAGGCTTGTTAATTTAAATTTTTGCTAAGAAAAAAGTAAGGGAGAAAAGGAAATTGAAATGGAAACATATAAATCCCTCTCCGTGGGCAAATATCCTCCAACGAAAACTCGCAAGGCGTCCATGCCATTCCCACTAGCGGTCGGCCCGTTCCATACCTCCTCCCAGAATTCCATTCCATTTCAGCTTCCCTCATTTTTCTCATTCTCCGCGCCTTCCTCCTTTACATAAACAACACGCGCCCCTTCTTCTGCTTCGGTTTTCACACCGCGACGCTATTTCCGTATGGGTGGACAAATTCATGGACAGCGTGGGGCACGTCAAGCATTTTTAGATCCTCACAAAATAGTCCAGAAGATCAGCCGTATACGCTATAACAAGATCAGAAATTATTCCGGGCTCCAGTCTGGAATGCGTAGCGAATACCCGCGCGACCACGCGCTTTTGTTGATTACATCTAGGGAACGCCGCTATTTTGAAACGTTTTATGCATTTTTTTCAGTGTAATTGTTTTACATCATGCTTAGTGACGCGAAAGTGGGAATTTTCCATAGATTTTCCGCCATTTTGGGTAATGGTTTCCAAAATTATAAATTGAATTCCGGAAACTTAGTTTCTCTAAGTGTCGTTTCGTGAACATTATCACCCACAAACATTAGGGGGGGGGGAAATTTTCATGCGTAAATGTTCATCAATCTCAGTTAAATATAACAGTAGGCAGAAATATGAATTCAAAAGGACGGCATAAAAATTTTTTTAAATTTACTCTTTCAAAATGACAGTACTAGATGATATAAAACAATCAAATTAAACAAAAGTCAATAATAAAATATAATCAAATGCAACTCCTATAAATAGTCTAAATGAAAGGAATCCTAATTAGGAATATATTTGCAACAATACATCAAGAGCTGCCATGCAATTTGTGAAGTCGGTATAAAATACATGTGTCTCTGTGGTACCGTACGAAAACAATTTTAATCCACCATATTGTGGTAGTTAAGGATGAGAAAAACTTACTCAAGATCAATAGGAGTTTTGTTCGAAAAGAGAGGATAATGGTCGGACGGTCAATAGAATGGTATAATCATTATTTCATAATTTTTCATCACCATTCTTATCATTTTTAGATACGCTAATCATATTGATCACCATTTATTTTTTTACATTTTTAACTCTCAAGTTCTCCCGCTTTCTGAGATATTAATTTAGAGAATGACGGGGCCAGAAGATGGAGTAAAGTTTGACTGATAAAAAGAACGCATTTGAAAATGTGCGAAGTTGATGGCATCACTTTATATCATGAACTTAAACTTGATGGATAAGATTTCACACTTCATTTTCAGGGAATTTCCTCATACCGCCTTTCGTTCGCCAACTACTTCTTTAGTTTCTCTTCTTGATCTCCAGATTTCCCGTCCTTTCATAAATGTTGGTTACGACAGCGAGGCATGGAGGAGGAATGGAACGAGATAAAACATCACTCCTCAACTCCCGGAAGTCGAATAGGTTGCTTTTGTTCATATATCCATACCTATGCCTCGACAAGGGAAATTTAGAACACCTGTTCAACAAAAACTAATTAGATTCGTTTACACGATGAAGTATCATGCGCTGGAGTAACTAACGCATTTTGAACCATTAGTATCTAGAAGTGAGGATAGAACCAGGAACTTTTCTTACGATGCATTTAGTCTGAAGTGGTTTACATTGCTTTTGCAAATTCTATCATTTACACGAAAATCCTTCTTGAACAATTAGGAGCCAAAGTTCGAAACTGGGGACGCCTTTTCACTGGAAACTTCAAGCCCCTTAAAAGCTCCATAATGGAAACGCAGGGGTCTCCCTTCGTTCCAAAATCTCACTTCCGCTGTCACATATCAATTTTCCGTTTCGACCCTCTATATCCTTTTCCGGTCTCTTACATAACCACGCTCTTCTACGACGAAGTCTTTAATAGGACGAGTTGTAAAATAGTACCTGCAATTTCGACTAAGTGTCGGCCGGGCAGAGTGAAATAGCTATCATTTGAAATTAAATTATCTTAAGCCCCTTTACAATTCAATTATTATTTATATAGTATTCATTTACTTCATTTCAAAACTTTAGGCACAGAGTATTCGAAGACTAGTTTGTAGGATTTAAAAATAAATTTTCCTGTGCAGGGAACACTATTCACATATAAGTATAGACATTTTTGTGTAAAAATTTCGCAACATATTTTTCGATATAAATCACCTTCATTTCATATTAATCACGCTAATTTTCTTCATTTTTATACTTCAAACTCTCTCAAACAACAGAAACAAATGTATATAATTGTACATCTGATCACTTTAAAATCACTCATTTTATAGAATAACCATAATAGAAAAAGAAATTTACAAAAATTATCCCAGCAATATAGGTAATCTTAGGAGTACCAAAACTTGCTACGCAATTAGGTAGTAATGCATCAACAATAAATATTTAAATGGGCATTGAACCGAAATCTATAATTTTCCGAGTAGACATTTTTTTAAGTGCGTTAACCAGCCTGACCCATTTGTCCTTTCGAAATTTCGAAATATTTCATAACATAATTACTCTCACACCTGCACTAACCCTGCCTTGCCCAATTCTGCCATACCTTATTTTCTTAATCGTGGCAGAAAAACCACAGTTAAGGATTCTAATTTCGTTTCTTTGACCTATTTTATCCATGCTACTCCTATAGGACCATTTCGATAGATTGTGTTTACATTTGATACCTTATGTCTTTGACCAAAAAAAAAACAGATTTAATGGGAATTTGAAATAAATGTTATATTTTTAGGATTGATCTTGAAAATAAGTTTTGTGACGTCACTCTTAGTCGAGGGAGGCATCTGCCGCTGGCACGTTCACGCACGACAGCCAAAGGTTAGAATGAGGATGGCCAAAAGGGAGACACAGGAGTCGATTATACGATCAGTTCCATCCTGCCCGCTCCACTCCATTCTTCCTCGATGCATCGAAAATTTTCCGCAGCCGGGACACTAGCCGAAATCCCGATTTATGGCACCCCTCTTCCTGGCTTCCAATCAAGCGATATGGAGGGAGAAAGGTGCCTTGTGTCGGGGGTAGGGGGACAAGAAAGGCAGCCTCCTCACCACTCCGAGGGGAGGGAATAGCACTCCAGAATATTTAAAACGTAGGGTCTGTGACCTTTTCCATGCTCCAGTGGCACGATATCCGGTGGTAGAGACGCCAGTGCGGGTGCTGCGTGCATTTCGGAAGACCATTTCCCGGCACATGGTTCCCCATTTGGCGAGAGAGCGCCGTCCCGAGCTCCGGTGTCGTCGATTTTTTAAGAAAGACGCTCCCATGACAAATTGAAAAAGTACAAATCCTATCGCAGAAAAAAAATGACGAACAAAACCTTTACTACGAAGCTAATCCTGCGGATGGGACCGCTTCCCTCCGATTTGCCCTTTTGCTCATAACATAACATAAGCTAGAATGACCTGCCGGAAATTATCTGTCCTAAGTGGGGGCAGAAACTCGACGTAATATCTATGCGAGGGGGCAGAGATATACTGAAACGAGGGGGAGGGAGTCTGGTTTTTTCCCCCAGCCCTCCAAGACCTTTGGTTTTAGACCATATTCAAAATCTGCGACGATTATTTTGAATCAATTGGGAAAAAGGTTAGCTAAGGAATTAGATGGAGCCCAGCGATGAAACGCTATCTAAATGTGGAAAACAGTCAAGTGAAGAGAGTGGTTGTCACGGAGAGACTGAAGAAACCTTTTTGGGAATTCCTCCAGAAGCGTGGAGATCACGAGAGTGAAATTATTAAGTCTTCGATTTTGCTTCTGAAACCTAGTGAATTTTGAATAACCTATATCATATCTTCACAGTATTCTACTTGAATAAAATAGTGGAAATAAGATTCTTGGCTAGATTTTTCATCTGAAGTGATATAGGTATTTAAATACCATTTGTCTCAAAATAGGTTGCCTAAGGATCGATTTTATGTCTTGTTAAACTGGCGATAAACTTTAACCGAGGTCAAACTAAACCTTCAATTTAACGAGGATATATAAAACCGGGCCTAAACAACAAACTCAGGTTTTTAATAGAAACGCATCGTGATACACGATTATTTTATAAGAATTAGTTAAAACGAGTGGATCGTAGTCTATTAGTTAAATGCTTGGGAGGAATAGGATGTTAATACTTCATTCCTCAGTTTTATGTCTAGAGTAGACAGTGTGTAGAGAAAAATATATAATATATCAAAAAGGTATCATTATATATAATGTAATGCAAGCACCTAGATAGAATACTAATAAAAAACTCAAATAAATAATAAAATTAAAATAACTACCTAATATTAGATAATTCTCACATCCTTACGGAGCCATTAAAAAATTCTTCCCTTACGCATCTTCCGCGTCACTAAGATGGGATAATAAGCGGACTCTTAAGGCCGCGAGAAAATAATACCCCCATTCCCACAGCATGGTCTAACGGAAAGTTCCGGAACGCAAACGCTCCAATGCAAGAGTTAACGTTACAAAACTCGGAAATGCTATCTATTTTTGAGAGGCGGAGGGAGAAACATTTCTGTTCATTTGCTCAAGGGAGCGAGAAAGATAGACGACACGCCCCTCGGTCCTTCCTCGACCGTCGGGCTTCCTGCGCCCACAATTTCTCCCACCTCCGGCTTCCTGTAAGAGCCCACGGCTTCGCGGGAGGGCCTTCCTCCTCCCCGCGAAGATAAAGCAAGAACCGGAATTCACTGCTGAAGGCGAAATGAAAAGAACTCCTCTCCCTCCTCGGCAGCCGCTCCCGTCTTACCACCCTCCCCCCGTGGTCCAACTCCTAATCCTCCGTCCTCCCGTCCGTAAACACGCAGGTAGTTGCCAATTTAGCGATTTAGTCGCTAGATTTAACGACATTTTGCTCCCTTTAGCGGCACCCTTCGTTTAAGCGACATATCGCCAACTTCGCAATTTCAACTGATCTAGCAATCAGCTGAACAATTTAGCAAAAAATTTTGGTATAACTTAAATTGTACAAATGGATGCACATTCATTTTAACGAGGAAAACGGATAACTCGTATGCAAATTCACGAGTAATGAATTTAAAAACATTTGCAGCTCTCGAAACCTTGCAGTCCACAAAAATGGATACATTGAAACACACATCCAAAGGCAAAGAAAATAGTGAATAGATAATTGAAGAAGACCTACTTGGTCAACACTTTTCTCTTTTTGGAGAATTACTGTGGACTCTCCTCTACGTTAATTAACTTATTATTAATTATAATCTACCGGTTAAGGTAGGTTTCTAATGGACCACTACAGTAACCCTTTCTTCATTTCTGCATACTTCCTGCCTCCCTTCATTC
>LYUA01000763.1:63087-86346 GCA_002093875.1 Calopteryx splendens
ATCAGGATTTGGCAATGAGAAGGAAAAACGTGACCACAGTAATAATGGGAATATTCAAAAGAGGAGTATAGATCCAAGTCGGTCTTTTTTCGCTTCACTTGTGCAAATAACCACCCTGGCCAACTACCTTTGATTTTTTACACATTTAAGGCACGATTCTTAAAATGAATACAACTGGAATTTAATAATATTCACGCTTGATCCTGGCATTAAACCCGCGACTGGAGCAGTGGCATTTCATTACCAATTATTCATCCGTTTCATCATTCTAAACGGACGCAAATGAAATACTTTACTGCCGAGGTTCACGATATGTACATATTCAAGGGATGAAATATATGAACATGCACTTTTTGCATTCAGATAAGCATTTTTCAGAGAAATCGTTTGCAAATAGCATCAATTATTTAAGATCATTACAGCTAGCCAAGAAAACCAAACTGTGAAATGAGTTGAAATAGTTAATATTGTCACTGTAAGCGAAGAGTCCGTCAGGTAAAAATCTAACGTAAAGCTTCCTTCGGTTCCACTAAAAAGAAATTTTCGTACCCAAGTAAACAATTTATCACAGAATTGACGAGGACTTCAACAATGGACTACGATATCGCGAATCCATTCGGAAATAATCTAGCGCAGTGAAAAGTTGCTTTTTCGATAATAGGTGGAAACTGGCTCCCTTCCCCATGGCTACATGGAATAAGGATTACAGACTTCGGAGTACTACGGAGACTAAGGACAACATCGAATCTGATTCTTTGGGAAGTCGAATAGTACTTTACCATAATTTCTTGCTGCTATGTTGAAATGCAACAGTCAGTCGGCTTCAGTTCTGAATCCCGTAAGTATAGTTAGAATTATATGGAAGCTATAGTTGATAAGCGCCAAAGGTATTTCAGCTTACGAGAAAGTATTCTAGATTTAGAAGATTGAATGCTAATGAAAAGTTGTCTTTAGTACTTCTTTTGGATTTAAATAATTTACTCGGCTTTTATAACGTTTTTGGGACCATAATTTTAACTCTAATGGTGGTCAGTTTGTCCTTCACTCCTGATAAAACTAAAATTCGTTGCTTGACATTTTCTCATCTTTTAAATTAAAACTTGAAATATCATTCAATTTTTCTTCATAGAGAAAACTTCCCATACACCGAGATGTGAATTTAAATATTTTTTATCGATAATTCATAAATTCCATTATTTTATAATGAATTCTAGCCAAATAACTTGAAAATTGTAAGCTTATCTTTCTGCTTTCTTGGGATGCCAATCCAAAAACTGTCCATTTCTGTTGAAACAGTAGTATACTATGGCCTGAAAAATCCTAATCTAAGATTATTGGAATATTATTTATTAATTTGATCATATGACTCCTGCAACCGATGAAGCCAATTATGGCATGCTTAATAATGTAATAAATGTTGCTTATGCTGTATGAAGTGTCAATCAAAAAAATTACATCTCCTGTGAGTTCAGATATAACAACATAAATTTCTCTTGAGGGAAAAGTAAGCAAACTATCCCGCCAAGCTCGTGTATTACGCATGAACGCAATGCGTTGAGATCGTCATCATGCTCATTAATAGGCTACATTAAATTGGTAAACATCGAAAATAATTTCAATCATTTCTTTGCTTCTGCATACAACAGGATCTACTCTTAAAAATAATTGAGAATTACACATGCATACTTTCTTATTCGTATAAAACAGCCGCGAACTTCGAAACATCAGCATCAATTTCAGTCAAGGGTCATGAGTATTAACAATCGCAATATTGATTTAATTTATAGTTATAACCGCAAAGTCTAGCAAGTTTTTACTTCCAAGCACGTCAAACCACATTTGCCAAAATGGAACGCAAACTAGCAACAAACACCAAGTAAAAGTAATACACGACTAATTCAGGAGGAAAAGTCTTAATAATCACGTTACCTGTCATCAAGGCAAGCTGAAGCACCAGCAGAGCGGAGATGAACACCGGCAGCCGTGAGGTCCTCATGCCGACTGCGTCGAATATTAATTATTCTGGAGCAACGTCAAAAAATTTCAACCGTTAACAATTTTTTTCAGAAGCCCCAGTATCGAATTTTTCCTTCTAAGTTAGAACAGAATCTAAGTCATTACCGTTAGTTGATACTGCGTAATATTTTAGCTTAAACGCCTTTGAATTAAAAGTTCAAACACGCCGGAAACAACTCCCGCGAGTCGTATAGCCTGTTGCCCGGCAACGACAGCTACGTAACACCTTGCACGAGGCGAGGCGAAGAACTGAAACATCTCCACATGGAACCCCCTCAAGCTCTATATTTTGTCGCTGATCCGCTAGGTGGCAACCATGCATCGCGCAGGTCCTCCGAATTGACCCTGGAGGGATTTCGAACGCTGGCGGTAATGATCAATAACGCACAATAGTAATACCTCGTCATAATCACTGCAATTATCCATCATTACAGAAATCTGAATACAATGAAATCACGATCAATAGCAAAATATTTCTAAAATTACGTATGAAGGCTTGGTAATAACGTGATACAAGTTTCTATTCCAGCGATTTCTCACATAAGTTTCGTAATTTAATAGGCAATTCCGTCCACGGAATACGCCGCAGGAATGGACCACTGGTATAAATTATAATCACTAACCACGCATTGAACCAGTTTTCACGTGAAATCAATCTTGAAAATAATGATTTTCAAGTCAGAATGGTATATGGTTTGACACAACAGTATATTTTTTATGTAAAAAAATTTGTTTCCATACATTTTTAGACAGCTTTCTATGCATTAATTCAGTAAAAACGAAAACATATTTGAAACATAAATCATGTTGCAGTTTTCAGACTCCAATGCTTAAACTCAAGGTTATCCCCAAATTAAAAATGTCATGACTGATAAGGAGAAATCAAAATTGTTAGAATTGGTGCAATGGTCCATTGGTTAAACTGCACAATACACACACCAAATGGGTAATATGATTTTGAAACTAGCTTCCAACTTGGAACTCACAAGAACCAGCTGTTACCCTATTCAAAGGGGAATTTGAGGGGTCTCAAATGAGTGGCAGGAGTTACGCCTCAAAATAATTTGTATTCCATTTCTACTCAGATAATGTACATATGCATAGCACGTAAAGTGACTTAATTTGTGTTCAGATCCCAATTAGAGAAGACTTGGCCACAGCAACACTTAACAAGAATGCTTAATGCTACTCACAAACTATATACACGAGGTAAAACATTGGCCTCCATAAACAATCTTCCCTCATAGGTACTTACCTTACATTTCATAAAGTACTATGGCCAACAAAGTCTGTGGCCACACAATGGAAACTGCAATTCAGTACAATTTTAGCATGCTGAGATGGATAAAACCAGCCAGGAACATCAAACTGATGAAGCCCGAGCACGATGTCAGGCAAACTTGATAAGCATGACAGTGGTATGAACTTAGGTCTCCAGGAGGAATTTATCTCAATTCCTATGGAATCTGATTATCCACATTGGAAGAGGGGCTATTCCAACAAAAGGGTCTTTTACGTTCCACAAATCGCTCCTAGAAAGGTAACAAATTTGGCTAGCATGCATGGACAAAAGAATTTGTTCTCACAAGCTCAATAAGGAATAATGATTTACTATAAGAAAAAAATTGAGCTATCAGTTAAAAAAAAATAGAACGACCAGCATTTCAACCCTAGTGACAACCAAGCAGGATACTCAAATTGAACATATTAGGTTCTCAACTCTCATGTTTAGGGAGAACAAAATAAAACAAGTTGCATTTAGTTTTCACCAAACAAAATGAATTATTTTCTGTACTCAAGACCCCTCAAAAAAAAAAACAATTTTAAAATTGAGTACTGATACTATTATTGGACAATCATTAACCTTTAAGACTTGAGCAATGTAGACTACAATCACAGTCACTTAACTAGTGCCAGACACCAAACAAGTAATCATTAATTTTTCCTTCTTTAACATTAAAAACTAGCACTCATGTGATCAAAAATTACTTTCCACCAAGTGCAAAAATTAATAACTGGTCCCCAGCTAGGCAATGCATCAGGGTGGTTTTCTGTTCCTCCAGTAAGGGGCACCCATTCATCAGTATGCATTCTAGACACCTTCCAGAAAATTGAGTTGACCCCACCTGGGGGGACCTCCCTTAAGTCTATTTTTAAAGGAAATGGCTGATGTGCAGTGAAAAATTTTTGTCAAGGAAATTAAGGTTAGGATCAAATAGTGAATCACTTGCTATCACCAATCGAAGGCATATTTTACTTAATTTTAAAATAAACGAAATACAAATTGACCATCCATTTACTTCAACTTGGCATGCATGACAACCAAAAAACTTCCAAACCAAATGCATGAAATTAGAATTAAAATATAGAAAAAAGATATATCCTCTATCCACTCCAATCCATGGTATGGACTCCATATATGTGGTTGTGTTTCACAGAATTATTTGAAATCAAAATAAGACCATGATCTTATGGAGAAAAAGCTACAACAGAAAATTATGGTATTATGGGTACACGAGAGGAGTGTGGTGGTACCTCCCTCCAAGGTGAAGCGCCAACAGACTGAGCAGTTCTTTCCTATATGAATGGATTATCACAAGAATATTACCATAGTTAACAGCCAGGCTAATGTAGTGAAAAAAAAAATGATTCGCTGAAATAACCCGCTATTCTGCACCATAACAGTACACCTAAATTTTGCTTACTTGAGTACAGGTAATATCACAACATTCAAAGAAGTTTTTGAATGAAACAATGCTGCGTAGTTAGTGAACTCTAGAAGGCCCCTCATAACCAGTAGATAGATGCTGATAAGGCAGCTAACCAAAAGAATAGCTTTCAAGTTGGACGAAACAAAGGATAAGTTCAACATCCTTTCAATTATGCTGTACTGTGGTATCACACTGGGCTAAACTCCCTAGTGTTACATTTTCACAAACTTGTGTCATTGTAACTATGAAGATTAACCAACTATATCATGTAGATGAACATTCGTGATAATTATAAGTTTCCTATAAAAATGATGAATACCACGATTCTAGTTTTCCCATTATTTAGTGAAAATTTCAACTCCCTCATCATCTTGGGGAATCACCTGTGGAGGCACGTTCATTGAGAACCTGTAGGTGTGGTTTATTAGTATACTTGACGCATAATTCACCATTTTAATGTTTTGCCAAATTGTATAAAAAGTATTATTTCCCTGCTGCAAATGGCAATCCAAAGTTAGAGCAGCTGGTTAAATTGGACCATAAATTGTTTTGGTCAAGATTCTACAAGTACAGCACATTCACAATGATAAACTATGTAACTTATGGATTATCAAATTGAAGTAGGAAAGTGTGATAAGCCATAATATACACCAGCCAAATGTTTTGGCAACTCTCCATTAAAATTTAAGATAGTTCAATGGATTTACTACAAAGATTGCCTAATCGATCATTTTCAATTACCACTGGCAGTACTGCCTTTCAATTTGCAGTTACAGAGATGGTTAGGGTAGACTACCAACAGCTGAGATCATTTTTATCGTTATGGATAGGAGTGTAATACCGTAAGGGTAGGATCCAGGAAATAGAAGGGTGGAGAGAAACTGCATTGGTATTACCCTACTCTTGATGAAAGGCACCAAGGGGTCTACAGTTTGTCCCATTTGACAAACATCCATCTGCATAACATCCCATGTACAAAAAAACCTTACCACTCAATGGAAAGCCAGTTCACTAGCCACCACACTAACCCAATACCCCAACTTCCACTGCGACTAAGAACATTTACCAAATCAGATGCCAAAAATCTCAACAAAATACAGGGTAAGACCTCATTCATTCTGCTTTTCCCATCCTACCTGGATTTTCATATCAAATGAATCAACCCGAAGGTCTGTTTGGTAGGTGAGAGTACTAAGCCCTACAAAGTGTGAATTTCACACATCAGGCTAGGTTGGCTAGTTCCTTTCCCTGTACAGCCTGATTTCCCAGGATGACCCGGTACCCAAAAAGTGGTAGAGCTTGGGTAAATCTGATGGTCCCAAGAGTGGAACTGACCCCGGAATTGAACTCTGGCTCTCCAGTCAGTCCAGCACTCTTAGCCACTTGACTGCCATGCCCTTTTCCTTATATCCACCCATTATTTCCTTATATTCACAATAGAACATGATTTCACATTCATGTACATACTCAGCATGTATAAATACTTGCCAATACTGTTTTACGGAATTAAGAAACTTCAGCAATGACAAATGAAAATTAATACAAGATATACAAGAAGTCCATGTGATATGAGATAAACAGTTTTTTCTTAAAGGGCAACCAAAATGCATTTATTAGGTAAAAACTTTAATGAACTCATCTTAATGGCAGCTGTCAACTCTCACAATTTTGTTTAAAAATTTCCCATACTTCCCAACTTTCACCAAGTCAGTTATCAACTATCTTTGGCATATTCTCAGTTCCAAGCTGATGAAAGGAAGGGATCAATCCTCATCAACTATTTAGTTCTTATATATTTGACTTGACTATACATCCCCAGCCTCGACATGACAAGAAGCTTATCTAATTAAAAAAGATTCAATGCTTCACTCAGAGAATAGAAGTTTATATGAAAAAAATTACAATTGAATAAATATAAGCATATGTATTGCAATGATCATAAATGAAAACCCTTAAAAAAAACCATACCTCAGAGCCAGGTGAGATCCAGAATCACACTTAAGGCCTCAACAACATGTATGCTTTTCTAATCCAAAATGGTGCAACAACTTGTGACCTTCATGGAATTTCCCAGTCAAATTCATAAATAATCACTAGGGCAACTGTAGGTTTTCTTAATTCAGGAAGTTAGTTGATGATTTGGACAACAATATAATCAAGAAATAAAAGTTATTTTAATAAAAAAAGCTGATTTAACAGAAAGTTAACATATGAAATTTTTTGTGAACACTACATCTTTAAGACTTGGTTATAACAACTTGTGCAACACTATTAACAGAACACTAGCAATGGAACCATAGTTTTGAATTTGAACAATATTTTTTGAAATGTTGAAACAAAAAAAAACCCTCTAATGACATACCCACCACCATACACTGATACAAGCCAATCCTCATTATTCCACATTGACATCTTTTTAAAAGCATAAGTCAAATTACTATACCCTGATTGTCCCCTTCTTTAAGGAAAATAAATGGCAGTTCCCACAACACTAAATAGTTGCATAAAGCACAAGTTCAGTTATGAATTAAAATCTAAGGCAACCAATTGCTATAATTTGAAATTACACACTGGCCAGATTAACAAAGACTGCCCCTTTAGATTCAGTTACTTTTATTTTAGTGGAATCGCGAGGTGAAATAACCATAGGCTATTAAGCATCAATATTCATTACATCTCCATTATAATTATTCACTTAGAGGTACATTGATTGATATTGCCTTCTCCAGAGGATTCATCCAATGTTCTAGTAAGGGAAAACAGGTTATGTACACAAGAAACTCCTGGGTCCAAAAATTGGTTGCAAAGCAAATTCTACAAACCTACTTTCCTATGAAAAGTTACTTCCTTACCAAAATTAATATATATTTTTTATAGGATTCCTCTGCACCTGCACCACTATCAAGTTATTTGTTACTGCAACAATGAAGTGCAACTATTTACATGTATCACTTCATATGCAAGCTGCCAATTTCTTGCATGTGCTCTGTAACTCCATTCAAGGAAAGATTTAAGCCCCACTCGTACCCGACATCACATGCTACAAGACCCCCATGATTACCTAAAATGAGGCATTTCAATATTAGATGAAAGTTTATGTAGCAATAGCCCTCTCGATATATTGCTACTATCAGCAAAATAGCCATATCAAGTTTAAGACTGCAGGAAGAGATGAACTAATAATTTGAAAACTAGCATCAACAAAATTTCCAGTTCATACACTATGAAAATGGACTACTAACAGTTAACATGTTTCAACCAGACTTGTTTTCTAGCAATCACTAAAATTTAAACCATCCGAAATACAACAAAAACCTCGAGTAGTAAATGATAAATTTCAAAAAATAGCTGAAGATTGCTTTTACTTTTATGCATTGGTTTTGTTGTATCATTAAACAAAAGTTGGAAATAAAAACAGTAGCCTGAACCGTGAATTTCAGTTTGTAACATTGAGCAGGTATTATTTCCACACAATTTGCTTGTGCAATACTTAGAAAGAAAAAAAATCTTGCCATACTTACCATGAATATTTTCTCATAAAAATCCAGTCAACTTCCTGATATACTTGCCTCTAGATGATTAAAACTCCAGATGTTCTTCACTACAGCCGTGCCACCACAAAAGCTTGCTTGAAACCCAGTGCAATAAAATCTATGTTGTTCACCTAATGTATAGTGTCATAGCTGGTCAGGGTTTAAAGATATTTTCTTTCCTTAATAGTAAGGAAAAAAATAGGTCATCTTTGAAGCCATTTATTTCATATTGGCAATGCAATACAGTCATGAGTGATTATAAGGACTAATGAAGCAAGTGTTAAACAGAAAAATTACCCTAAACCAAAAGAAAATTAAAACTTCAACAATAAAGGGCCCATTTTAAGGATTTTTCAGTCCTGCATCAAATACTATACACTTCATGTTCATCTGAACAAAATAGTAATCGCTCTGCACATATAATGAACAAATCTTGCAAAAATTTTAATAGCCAAACACTATGGAGATCAATTCATACAATTAAAATAGCTAAAAATGAATTGAAGAAAGAATCTAAAAAACAATTAGTATTCCACATGAATTAACACAAATTATGCATTTTCACGCTGAATATTGTGATTTAAAACCTATATAAATCAATCCTACAAAATGTTAATATTTTCTCACTGTGCCTACCATAGCCTGATAGGAAATGTGTATCACAAACCGAGTTTAAAAATGTATCAATAATGGAGAGATCATATTAAAAGAACGAGACTATACATATCCTACTCACGATAACTCAATATCAACGTACACATCCTAAGGGATACTAATCAAGCACCAGCTATCTAAGAACTTCTTACAACATTCACCGACTCAATTTAATGTAACTGAATCACTTAAGCATGGTATGAGATCATTAGAAATCGTCACTTTAAAAGTCAAAAAGACAATTCATACTGTAAAATTTGACAGCCAAAAATTGGGAAAATTCATCTTACTTGGTGATTATATTATCCAATTCAGTCGAAAAGGGAAGGCCTAATGAGGTGTTTTGGCATGCCATCACTCACCATTCCTTTGCCAGTCCAAACAGGATGCACCAAGAAGTGTGCTTCAACAGATCTGCAGAATATTTGAATGTCAGGCAAAGAAATAAATGGTATTTAACACATGACAAACAAACTGAAGACATTGGAGATGGTAATAAAAACCAAAAACGCTGAGAGGGAAATCAATAGAATCCTCAGCTTGACAACTAATCAAAATTCTTAACCCGAATATTTCAGAGATGCAATATTTTTGCACAGGGCTTTCTAAATTCAACATAAGGGAACTACTATTCTATGCATTTCAGTATTTAAATATTAACAATGGCAGAAATCACCACACGAATATTCCATAAGCAAAATACAAGACAGGATCTAAGAAAATATATAAACTTAGAAATATAACTAAACTGAAAGACTATATGTTATATTGGTACATGGCTAAAAAAGCATAACAAATGGCATTCCTAAACAATCCTGAAACAATTGAAGTCTTTTAGTGGTTAGAGTCATTATAAAACAACACTTGGGTAAACAAAATATCAGTTTAACTAAAGTCAGTGTAAGTTATTGCTGTGAAAATCTATCATGTGATATCTTTCAGTAATAATTTAGTTGCAAAGGTTACAACAAATATGACAAAACCAAAACCAATATTTATACCAAGTTTAAATTGCCAACAGCAACAATAACAGGGTAGGTTATTATGCTACATGATCATACTAGTATATTTTCCAATGTTACGTTAAAATCAACTGTTGCCTTCAAATATGACTGGCCATACTAATACCCTTACAGTAATTGACAAGCCCTAAGGAGCCTGAATTAACCTTAAGTACATGACATCTCAACATATATAAATATATACTTTTGAAAAATAAACTCACTTGAAACATTAATTGACCAATATTAACCATGATGATCTGATGGGAGTTAAATAGTTATACGGCTTTGAATATCATTAGCCACTTGAGCACTTAATACACTGGGAATCAGTTCTGTTCACTGTTGACAAAAATCTATTAAGGGTGTTTGGCTGTAACAAAGGTCAATGCAATAATGTGTAATACATTTACATGGTATTGAATTTTTAATATCTACTCAAAAATGACAAGCCCAGAGAATGCTATTAATATATATCAAATATGTGTTAATGAAGTGCAGACATTTCTAAGAAGCAAAAACTTTGCATCTCTCCAATCAAGGGTTCATGTGAAACTTTTGTGATTTTACCTATTTAAACATACATTATAGCTTAATGATGTATACTTGTGGCAATACTCTTCCTAACACATAAATAAAACCCAGAAAAATATATGCATCAGACAACGCAGCACATTGATCACATAATATCCTCCTATAACCTAATCTACTGAGATAATTCTTGCATTCATAAGAACAACACCCAGAAAAATATTTCAGAAGAAATACAACTACCACTCACAGAACGACAGGAAAATCTCATAATAAGAATCATCTAGGCAGTGAAACTTGTATCAGAAAAGCAATAGTGTAAATTAGTAATAATCGCACTGGGATTTGGGATGGCAATAGACATGGGGATCCAACGACTCAATGATGGTCAAAATCTCCATATGTCGTACCTGTTTAAGTTTCCTTTCGACAACTCTCCTTGTCCATCCCCTCCAAGCAGCTCAAGAGCTGAAGCTCCAAAATAGGAAAAGGCATGGTTGAAAACGAGTAAAAATGCACTTAAGAGACAGTATGTCCAATGAAAATCTAGCTCAAGCAATCCTGAGAATGTTGTCGCAGGACAATGAGGGGTAAGTTTTCTCAAAAGGGCCAAGTTCTCTCATTTGCACAAGAAATATCACAAATAAATGTCAATAATTAAATGCTCATGGAAATTCTGTTACTAAGATTCAGTATGTATGTACATATGCATCATGTAATTAATAATCAAAGCAAATCCTATGAAGAGGGCATAAATTTAAAATAATCCGAATGGAAAACATCACTTGAAATACGAATGCAAGATAACAATAAAGCACAAATTCAAATTGACT
This sequence comes from Calopteryx splendens, assembly GCA_002093875.1. Taxonomy (NCBI): domain Eukaryota; kingdom Metazoa; phylum Arthropoda; class Insecta; order Odonata; family Calopterygidae; genus Calopteryx; species Calopteryx splendens. The sequence goes on from LYUA01000763.1 coordinate 74,367, forward strand.
AGGTAAATTAGATCTTCACTATTGTACTAGAATAAATCACAGCCGAAAATCAAATAAGCACACAGAAAAAGGTAAACCACAGGCATCAATAGGAAAAGACACAAAAAACTCGAAATTTCAACATAATGCAATAGTGAGACAGCATATAATCCATTAAGACCTAACAAATGGACGACAAACGTATTAGCAGCAATTTATCTTTAACTATTCCGAAGATCTGGGCGATTATCAGGGGAAATTAATCGTCACTAGTCAATGGGTCTTGTTATGATATTATAAAAATAAACATCTAAAGAATTTTAAAAAGACAGCCATAAAATATCAACAATACATGAATATATTTAATTTCAATTTAAAAAATTCTAAAAAAACTTAGGACAAGTCACCTGCAATGTCTAGGGAACTTCATTTAGAGTAAAAACATTTAAACCTGAAATAATTAAATCCATAAATCAACAAGCAATGTATTTTAAAATTTTGTGCAAGTAGACAGCTCTGAAATGACATGAAAAACAAATCATGCAATTGACTGAATGGCCTTAAAATGCTCAGTACCTATTAACCTATACCATCACAACAAAAATTATAACAAATAAAGAGGTCAACATCCAGTAAAAATTCTTTGTGAATGTGCAGCAGGTAGAATGCAAATATGTAATTACATGTGAATACGAAACAAGTATAATGTCAGCTACCACAATCATTCATATTGTTTTACAGTTGCAGGACAGAAAAATGATAGGTGATCCATCCTCACAGCATGGGCTATAAAAATGTAAAAAGCAAAGATTTGATGAAGTGATGTCCTCGCGATGGAATCTGCCACACAGACTAAATGCAATTATCATGAGTGTCACTACATGAAACATTGGCATTCATCAAAATTACAAGTATTGCAATTCAGTAGCTGTTATTTCAAAGTACTATGAAAGACAAGGCAAATAAGATAGGGGATATGGCATTTAAGCAAAGCTAAGATAAACACTAGAGAAAGGAAAATCCTAATGTACAAGCATACAAGAATGAATATACTTCGAATCTTAGCTTAGAAAACAGGTAAAAATCAGTTAAAATACACAAGGAAAAACTTAATTAACCAAGGAATGAAATATTGTAAACCTACAAACAGATATTACCACAATCCCCAGGTAAATAAGAAAACTTCTATTAATAATATAATAAAGACCATAAAAAATTAAACATGGGGACAAAGATTACTAAGATAAAACTTTTAAAGAGAAGGCAATTTATATGCTACAATCCAACACCAGTTGACTCATAAGGGCATTGAAACAAAATTAGGAATCATTGAACAAATGTATTTTCATATCAAGTTAGTATAGGTAATGAGCAGCAGCCAAGAAAATGTCAAAATCTTTTTGTAATTCCTCGAGTTCGAAATATAAAATGGTAACAAAGAGCATACATTAAATATAACTACGGGTTAAAACAAGTAAAAAATATACATATAAGTAGATAAATTAATGAAGAAATCCCTTATAAACAACTTTACTGTAGTATAAAGTACATCAGTTCGCATATTTCCTCAATAAATTTTAACAAATGCTTCTAGAATATCAATGACCATCACATTAACATATATGGACATTACAAAGACTATGTTAGCAATGGAAGTAACAGCAAAACACAAGAGCACCATTAGACAGTTTTAAGCAAAGTTTCTAAGTAAAAAGACACCTTTAACTTGTTATACATAATTGCCAAATCTAAAAGCATGCACCAGCTATTACGACAGATTGATACTTATAGGAATTCCTTAATACAAGTTTCAAGTCCGTGTACGACATGACATCTGAGATGTGTGTCAACCTTCCCACTTGGGATGAATCAAGTATGTGTTGTACTGCAAATATGATACTAAGAAAATGTTTGACCCATTCATACTCTTAACGGCTTGCTTGGAAATAAGGCATGGTTGCATAAAATGCCACCTTTTAAACAATTATCCAAACATTTCCATTTATAACAGATACCCTACACAAGTGTTGTCAAAACTCATCTTTACACTCAATATATTAATCATGATTGAATGGATTGAGAATAATTACATTATAAATAAGACTATTTAATGCAAAAGAAACGCCACCTATCCCTAGAGAATTGCGTAGCTTCTGAATTGATTCAATGGCAGTAACATGTTTTTTTGGAGAAGTAGCATTTGTTTACACCCCAAAAGAACTTCAGTACAATAAAAGAACTTTAATGGTTTGACTTATTTTTCTTGAGACCACAAAAATGCATTCATATATGCCACACAATAGTATTAAACAAACAAAGTTATCTCAAAAGATAATAGAGAAGGATGTAAAGATAATTCAAGAAAATGAGGCGGCAATGAAACTCCTAAACTAATTAAGAAAAGGACAGAAAACAAGGTGTCATAACTTACAATAACTTAAGAACTACAGAATGCATGATTAATCAAAATATCTAACCTTGACCAATGTTTAACTATGGAAGAGTATAAAACTTGAAATACACAGGAATGTCCCTCCTATTGAACAACCCTAACTAAGGTACTCAGAAGTACTCAACAAAAAAGCCTCAAGGAAACACTTGTAAATGCAGATGTCTACATAACTTGAAGGCTACTCATATTCTCCTACACATTTTTAGGACGGATTTGAATAGTCCATAGGCCTTTGATAATACAAAAACTTACCGTATATTTCCGAACATTACAAGTGGGTTAACTCTGTAATCTCACCAACAAACCCTCAAAAGATGCTGCTCACACTGAAGATAATTTGTTTCTAGTTACAGGCTTATGAAAAAATCTCTACTCACAGAAGCCCATAAAAGTATATTACTATTTAACACTCTTGATTCTTCCGATGCCTACAATTTGATGTGGCAGACCAAACATAGGGGAACTGGATTGATGTAAAAATAAGTTCATACCACAGAGAATAGGTACCTTAAAAACACCGCTTTCCATTAATTTAAGATGGGGTAAGAATGTTTTATTGTCTACCAAGAGCAAAGCATATATCACTTCATAAGATATCTACGGTATTCTTCGAGGGTGACCAGAAACCTTACATTCATCAGATAGAACTTACGGACACAAAACTTCAAAAAATGACTACGAGTCTATATCACAAAGATGAATAGAAAAAGCATTTTGTTGAAGATGCAAAAGATATCCTATAAAACTGTATCAAAACCCGAGTTATCATGTACAGCAATTGATATTGATTACTTATCAACACAGTAATAGAATCCTTACATATAAAATTACTTCAGAGACTACAAGTATGCACAGTAATTAATTCTCCATGTTCAATTAGGTGGCCATTTACCCTAAAATATCTGGTAGATTTCCATAATAATATTCCTGACTACAAAAAAATATCTGCTATTTATAAAATAAATGACTAGATAGTTACCTAAAAAGGGAAACATAAAACTTGACAGCTAACATCACTGAATAAACAAATATAAAAATTGTTGCTATAAAACAAAATTTTTCCTAAAATTCATCTTATACGGTAAAGAACTTATGTGAACCGCAAATTAAAAATCAGTGCTTTTTAGCAATTTATCAAGTAATGCATGCTTATGACATAGTATTGTTTCATTGCATCGAAACTGTATTGCAAGTTATAAACCAATTCAATAAACGGATGGATAAAAAAACAAAGCTTGTGAACACTACTTGGTTCATACATTATTCTTAATTGCTTTCACAAAACCTGATCACTATAGGCACAAACTTGTATTTTGTATATGTATTTACTAAGAACAGAGGATAGCTTGCGTAAAACTTAATTGTTACACAAAAACAGATTCGATTTTACATGGTCATAACTTCAAAAAACCATTCAGATGAGCAAGATTCCTAAATTTAGCATGTCCCACCTTTTAAAGTAATGCCTAACACAGTAAGGGATGTCTTTCCTAAAACAACTTTGGACGCTTTTTTCAACTGAGGGTAAATTCACCAAGCTCCATGATTAATTGACCAATTTTGCAAAAAGGACCAACTATTAATGACTGAATACTTGCGATATGCAAGGACTACTGTATTTTTCATGTGTTGTAAGCACTAAACATGCATACGCTTTTGTGGGATTGTAATTTTGTGATTTCATGGAATGTGTGTAATCATAGAAATCACACCAATTAATGTATAGAGGAAATGAAAAATGCCTTTTCTATAATAATTAGATTTTAAATGCATGAAATCACTTAATAATAAAAAAAGCATTTATGATGTGCCCATGAAGGAAAAATGCACACCACACCATAGGACCAACTCCACTGGGACAAAAATAACATGCTTTAAAAATAAAATTAAAATGAACCCCACAAGTATGTATTCAGCTCCTTATTACCACATAGCAACCTATTAATAACTCTTGTGATATCAAAGACCTGTTCATGGATCTTACATGAATGTTTTAGTTCATTTGACCAAATAAAAAATCATTAATTTAGCCATTTAAGATATCTCAATGGAAGTTCCAAAGCTGTTTCATGGAAGGACCAAGAATTTTATATAGTCCTATTATAATAGGAGTTCCCTAGTATTTTGACTGGTATGAAAAATATGTTGATGCATACAAAAGCACACATTTCAGTGAAATGAGTCAGTCTTAATAATTTCTGGAAAAAATATCTAAATCCCAATAATGTCATATCAATTAACCCAAACCTTGCTCTTTCCCGCTCATCCCTCTTGACCCATTAGTTAGCATTTACTTAAAACATTCTAATTTGTGATTACCCCTTGCCTCCAAATTAACCCACCTTTGAAAACTAGCGTAAAGAGACCTCACTCAAGGAAGTGCATCATGTTTAATGACAACTTTTATCATTATGCAATATCTACTACAGAGTATTTTCATTGGCAAGTGCATAGTATAATTACAATGAAAATCTTTCCTTTTGAGAGTCTCAAGATCCTTGAGGGATTTAACAAGCCTATTAAAAACGTGTCTACAAGTAAATCTTTATTGGCAAACAGTGTGGTCTATCCAGTCTTCAATGAATGTGTGTATATATATATACTTGAGCATCATGTACAGACTGATTGAGCTCCTTGCTCTGGTCACCCCAATTAATACACTTAACCAGTGAATAAATCACCATGCATGCATAGCATCCTATTGTTCGGAATTATACGGCAAAGAATTAATTAGGCTGAACCTATAATTTTCAATGAAATCCTGCTAGAATACCTTTCTATTACAACTGTTATTTAGGTGCCCTGATAATCGGGTTTATGAACTGGAAATTCATAATGAGATGCAATGAAAAACTTTACCAGGCATACCAATTTATAAAAACCATAATTCTAGTAGAGAATCTTGTCTAAGCTTAATGATTGAAATTTACAAGGAAATACCATCAACATATCTCATGTTTTTAAGTAAATGTTGCTCATTCGAAAATTAAAATTTCACTCATTTTTTACACAACTATAATGTTAGTTGCATTAGGAAGGTAAATTTTTCTGAGATTAGTAATCAAAACTTTGACGAAAGTGCTGCTTCTTTTGGCTATTTGTATTAGCAGCCATGTTCAATTTATCTTAAATGCAGTTAATGGAAACAAATACAGCATTGCAGGAATGCAGCTGTTAGATTTTTAGTGGAAACAATCGCCACAGACACCCCCATAAAAATGATATTAAAGAATATAAAATGCATTGTATAAAAAACCATTCTATTCATTATGAAATTGAAAAACATCAAAACTAAATCACTTTCAATCAAATTACACAATGTGGGTAATAATACTATTTCAGTTTCAAAATCTTCTCAGAACCTTATAAGTTAATCATATTTGTGGACAGGAAAAGAAGGGTCACAGGAAAAATGAATCTCAACACCAGCAACAAGAAGCCTATTTTTATCTACATTACAAAAATGTACTGAACATAAATTTCACTTCCACCGTCCACAGTGGGTATTTAGTGCAGCTAAGGAGGAAACCACCAACATCATCATCTTGCTTTTGGTGAACTTAACCAAAAAATGCTCACAACTAAATGTGAAACATACCAAGCTAAATACACATCTTACCCACAATGGATTCCTTTTATCTCAATAACTTCTTTCCAATAAATCCTCTTGAATTTATTTTCCTTTTTCTGGTTATTGACATGTACTAAAAACATTTTGATATCCTACACAGTTATTTAATAGAAAACAAAACATTACATGCACATGAAATTAAAAGCCATACATTTGGTTGTTATAAACCATTGAAAATTATAATGATAAGAATGTAAATGAAAAACCCTACGTAATGATTCAGACTTCACCTTTCCTAGCATGTGTGATCCAATATGTGAAGAGGAAACAGCTATGGGGGAGGCAGACCCAGAGTAATTTAAAATGCTACTATGGGCAGGAGTCAAAAAAAAAAACTTAGTTTCACCCCATTTCTTGGTCTTTACACACAGATACGGAATAGTCAAGGAATGAACTAACTCATTTCCGGTCATGTTGTACCACCTCCCCCATGGCATAAATGAACAAATATCAAGTAACAAGAGGCACCATCTTTCTTTAGTTTTTCTCACATTTCATTCTACCATTTTTAATGTTTACTTTCAATATCAAGTACACACCTTATTTCTATAGTAATGTGAGCATAGACACAAATCACACACACATATCTTTGTTTCATCTCCCTGTGAACATCTACAATGCAGAATCACACAATGTTTCACTCATTTGGATGCAGAATCTTTTATCTGGGGTTCAACCACATGGGGGCATATATCTGAAAAAAGACAAACATGGTATTTGTGCACTGTCCCCTCACAAAATACACAAAACAAAAAATAACCTGAAAAAGAACTTAAAAACTATTATTAGATCTTATGACTATTTCTCACCCCTTCTTACCTTGACCACCTCAAGCATACTCACCATGTTTAAGAGACACTTCCTAATTTGGATTAGGAGGCCATCTTTTGAGACCATGAAGCAGGTGATTATGGCAATAGGAGCAAGAGCCTTGACGCTCACTATCGCTTCTCTATGTCACCTAGCTATTAATAATGGGATAAGGTACAACCAGACCCAAAACAATTCAAAATCACCATCTAAATTAATCCATTCATCAACAACATTAAGTTTTTAAAATTAGGCAATGTTTTCACTCTATGAAATGAACAATTCTTACTTTGTCATAAACCAGAAATACTAAAAGATCACAAGAACTTGCCATGAAGTCAACAATTATAGTAATAACTAATGAAGTTAAGCTGGTGGTCAAGTTCAAGGCTTAAATTCTTTTAAGTGAATGGAATGGCAGTATATGTCAAATGCTTAAAAGAAAACAGCATTAAAGACACCTTATAACATTCTGCACAGAAATGCACCATTAACACATTTTAAAACTTAGGAATACTTACGGTCCTGACACTTCCCCATCACTTTCCTTGGGGCCATGAATGTATAGTAACACATCACTGGTTTTCTGGCCCACCAGGTTGGCCTCCATATCCTCCATAGTTGGGATAACTATACGGCTGTGCCTGGGGTCCTCCAGGTTGACCACCCGCAGGCTGGCCTCCACCTCCATAGTAACCAGCAGCAGGGTAGCCATATGGTTGATAAGCTTGCCCCGCTGGCATTTGACCTGCAGCTGGGCCACCCGCTCCGGCTCCTGGTCCTGCCTGGCCAGGCTGAGCACCTGTTCCGGGCTGCTGAGGATTTGGGCCACCTGCCGGCTGCCCAGGCTGAAAGTTCGCCATCTAAAGTAATCATTTATTCTTGTCACGACTAAAAAACCTTTAAAACTACTGATTTGACCAAACGATATAAATCAATAATGAAATTCAAACAAGGGCTAATACAGATTACACTGACAACATTAAAAGCTACTCAGGAGTAGTGTTAGCATTATGGGAGGAGACAAATTGTAAACTTCATATAAAGTTTTCACAACAGCTGAAATGCCATTCACTAATTGCATTGAGTGCACTTGCAATATTCATTATTAATGCTTAAGATTCACAAGCTTAAGATTAAGACAATTCACAAGCTAATTCCTTAAACTTTCAGAATATCAGAACCAACAAACACTTGAGTGCATTTCATATGATTGTTAAAGGAAATCAATAGAGAAAAAAAATGATTTATCATGAATTTTCATTCTCTTTGCAATGTGATCTTCCTATCCACACAATAGTATTACATATACAGTAAAACCTACACATCCTGAATTTAGATGATATTTGCCCATATAAATTAAGAAATATTTTTATTATTAACTTAAGCTTTTTAAATCTAATGTTATAATAAATATTCAAGAACAGAAGAGCATCTTCAATTACGTTTTCATGATTACGGCAATTGTTTCGAGGCAAAATAAAAATTAAAAAATGAGCACAAGATGAAAGCTATATGAAAAGTAAACCGGAGAAGGGAGCTTATATTTACTAATACAAACTATCTTATTTTTTTTAGAGAAAAGAGAATTTATAGCTGAGAATTTGAGCCATTTATCGTTTAATTTATGGTGATCTTATGCATAACTGGTGTATAATATTCATTGAAGTTGTGCATATCACTGAAACTATAAAACAAAATAAGTAATTCAAAAGGGCTTTATACCATCACAACATTTTCATAAAAACCCTTGCTTTATTCACTCTGTTCACTAGTTCCAAGGTTCACCCACATGCCAATATTTAAAAAATAACACCTTGTAAATCAATTTGATAAATAATACATGAAACAAGTTACACTTTTGGCATAAAAATAAATGTAAGTCCTAATAGAAGATTGCTAACTATGCTTCTCTGCATATCAACTGTCAATATAATATTAAAAAATTAATTCACTGGGACAGGAAAAATTGTATTTAGAAATGTCTTGGCTCATAACAAACCTTAAAAATACTCCTTATAAAACATTGCAGCGTTTAGACAGCAAAATGGACAAAAATTACCTATTCATTTTATTATTCGAAGCCTGTTCTAATGCCCCACAATCTCTAAACAATTAATTGCCATTTAGTTTATAGTAATATCTTCATCATCAATTGACTTTTTTTAAAATCAGCAAATACATACGACCTTCAGGGAGATATAGTCATCGCTGTATGTTTTTCCATGAAAGGTATAGGGATATCTATTAATACACAATGAAATATTTCTTATGCATTTTTATGGATTTGTTTGATTTATATTACATGTATTACCACATTATAATAATGTATTAATAATTTTTAACTGTGAATCCTGGTAAATTCCCATTTTATTTTTCATTGTGGAACACCATGAACATGAGACACAATTGGCTAGGGGTTAAGCATGATAGAATGGGTTGAGAATGCTGTCTATTAATGCAAATGATTTACAACTATGAAATTGTATTCATACACATTAAAAAATCTTACATCATGGCATACGTCATAATTCCTATGGTATTTCTCTTACAAGATTACCCAAAATCAACATTTGCTACCGTGACGTGAGAACTGAAGAACAAACATTAAAAAAGAATCATATTCTGATAACATATCAATAGCTCAGATGCCACCCATAGCTCATTAAATTCATCCATGTCACCTACTGCCAAACCCTGGTAAATCTCTATTGCCATTATCTACAGACCGCTGATTAGAGATATATGCATCAAAATGAAACATTAAGGTCATGCTGTTGGAAGCATTGTGCTGAAAGTTAAATCTGTGTCTGAAGGAAAATAATTTTTTTCCATGTCACGATAATTCTCCCCATCAGCCGTCACAGTCACACAGAAAACAAAGAGCCAAGAAAAGCAAACGCATCAGAGTTAGAATACTAAAATTCTCTTAACATGCAATACTTATGTTGCACCTTACTGTTATGACCATCAAATACTATTGTAGTTATCACTGTACTGTGCGAATTTATCTGGCAAGTATGTAATTTAATTTTTATATGTTATAAATAAATATGAAAAACTAGCTGCCAACTACTTAGTTAAAAATATAAGAAAATAATTGCCCTGCAGAGGGCATTAATGTCAACCAGACTTGCTTATATTGAACTAACCTACAAAATTAGCACAACTAATAGTTCAGGAGCAGCTATCAAAAGTCTCTTCCCTGCCATCGAATGTCTTACACCACATTGTCCATTTAAAATGGTATTGAATCTAAATTCTACAAAATAAAAAATAAGGACAAAAAGTAGATTGCCATTTACTTTTTAAGAATATGACTGACTAAACCTACGAGCACATCTAAAATACTGGAAAAATAAGTTTTCAATATAGAAAAATATAAAATTTCACAGTGGAAAAAACATTTCCCTAGACTAGGATCTAAATCTCGACGTTAAGTAGAGTGCTTCAGCCGGTTAAGCTACCAAGGAATCTTCTTCTGCTGTACATTTTTAGCCCAGTCTAGGAAATTAATTTTTCACTGTGATATTTCTTGTATTTGGGTGCACACCAGCGGGTGACTATTTAAGTTTCTGTAGTGGCAATTTCTGCATTTTCTATGAATAGGTAAAAAAATAATGACCCATACTATGGAAGAAAAAACTATGTACCTTTCCTGCCTTCATTTGAGCTTCAATGGCCTCTGCTTCCTTTATCTTCCCCATTGAGCGGTAATACTCCGCCCATTGGGCACTGTAGTCAGCAGCTCCGTTTTGAGTTGTCGTAGGAGCACCTGGTTGAGGACCAGCAGGCTGTGGCCCACCCGGCCCTGGCTGTGGTTGCGGTTGCCCTGGCTGTGGTTGCATGCCCTGGTAAGCCAATTGTGGGTTTAACTGTAAGACATCCCAAACTCAATAGTGTAAGACCTAATGTGGGCAACTGATATTCAACTTACAAATAGGAAATTTTTTCTTGGAATATCCACACCTCTTTTTGGAAAATGAGAAAATAAGCTGCCTGTCATAATATATAAAATAGGTCTTTATATCAAACTGAAATCATATTTCTACTGTAATGACTTAATTACCTGTGGGAAATTATGATATTGAAAGTGGTTTAACTGGTGGAAGTAAATTTAATGACATAACCGTCAACTAAAATTATTAGAAAACTGCATACTTCTCAATGGCTAATAAAAACTATCTACTTGGAATAATTAATTGTCAAAACTAAATCATGCAGTTAAGAATAAAACTATTACCTGACGATGACCACATGCATTCATACAATGTTCTAAATAAATATTCAAGAGCAGGTAGCTTCCTGTGCGGCATCCTCTTTCGAGGATTTGAGTTTAAGTTACAGTAATCCCTGCATTATAATGTTATATATTTCTTACATCCAACTATACTGCAAAAGTTAGGTTCATTGAACCCAATAATTTCTCAAAAATTTGCTCCAGACAATCTACCGGGCCTTAGTGAATGGATTATACAATGCATTTGGTTAAAAACCTACTGGAGAAAATAACCATAGCAGTAAATTATATAGTCACCCAACTACTGAATTAGAGTACACAAACTTTCTACGACTTGTGTATGACCTAATTGCACCTAACTACTTGGTTACTGGTTAACTTCCTACTCGGTACAGCAAGGCAAAACTTTCATAGAAGTGCTCACATTCAAGTTCTCTTATGTGATGATAGCGATGTCTCATGGTTTAAGCATCCAATGTCAGAAAATAGTTTTAGAGTAAATACATCATACAGTGCATTTATCTTGGGAATTTCTTTGTAGAAACTTTAAAAAAGTTTATGGTGTAACACAATTATGGCTTTTCGAGTCCCCTAAAAACCTAAACTATGAGTTGTGGGTCTTTAAATTAATCGCTGTATTTATTATGATTTTAGAACGTTCCACACCATATTTCCTTAATATCTCTTTTGACGAGGGGGAATTTCTCATAAAACTTGGAACCTAAGGTCAGCCTTCCCTCTACTATGAGCCTTTAGGAGAGAGAATGAAGAAAAACCGAATAAATCACCGAGTCTTCTAATACATTTAGAAGAGTTTCACCAGGCCGGCGACACTTCCGTAAGAGCCTGCGTATACAATCGATACACT
>LYUA01000763.1:100362-117060 GCA_002093875.1 Calopteryx splendens
CAGTTAGGCAACAAAATCTGATTCAGAGAAAATTACAAACATTCCAGTTTTCTGTTGATTAGAGAGACCAATTCAGTCACTATCACCCCCTATATAGTACTGCGAAGGCGGAGAAAACAACTAATTACACTGTAATGTTTGAAAATGATATTATTTGCAGAAATGGATTTTCCTTCGGAAGTGGGGTTTCGGAATTCAACATTAGATGTTGAAAACAAGATTCAGACAAATTTTAATGTTCAGCAGCAATGAGTGCATTTTCAGAACCTTAAAAAAAAGAGGCACACCTAATTATTAATTAAACTCAACAAATTTGTTACATCCAAGGGGCAATGGGGCTACCAGTACATACATTATTCCAGGGAAAGCAAACAAATTTGCTCGGAATGGTAGGATTCTGCAAATAGAATTTGAAGATAGTCCACCTTGGGCACAAAAATTCATGAAACAAAGGACTTGCTCTTAGACAACAAACTTTGAATAGAATCTCGTTGAATGCCAGGATTTTTTTTAAAAGAAAACAGATATGTACTGAATTGGTAATGCCGACTAGACACTTGTTTACTTTGATATGCCCTGCAAGTGCACATTGACAAAAAAAGGGGAATAAAGAGGTGAATGAAGAGGTGTTCAAATATGAAGACTACACTGGTGTTGTGTTATACTTCCAACTGCTTTTAAACTGCCACCATACATGGTCCCAAAATGTAAGAATGTGCCCAAGGCTGAGGAGTTTCCTTCTAGGTGATTATAAGATAAAAGGAGAAAGGGCAGATGAGTGAAATATTAATAGAATAGTTAAAATTATTACTGCTCAAATGGACATTGAACCTTCTTGAAGTCCCTACTTGTTATGAATTGTTATTGAGGGCAAATTACTCTCCAGCTGTAAAGGATGCAATGAACGAAGGAAATAGTGACTTGTGAATCCAGGTGGTGTGACATCCCAGCTGCAGCCATTACATGTATGTAAATTGGAACGGTTAAATGCTGATTAGTTGGCATCTAAAAATGGGAACTGACACCGTCTAGATGCAGGGAAAGGATTGAAAGAGGAAATCATTGTAGAAGTATTCAAGAATCATGGCATTTCCAATGCTATGGATGGAAATGAGGACTATGAACTTTGGCAGGGAAGTTATAAGAATTAAGTGTAAATGATGAAAGTGGTAGTGAATTTAAATTATATGATTTTTGTGAATGAGAGAATTACTTAGCATGTAAATAAAGTCATGTAGTAAAGCATTTACATTAAAAGTTCATAATTAAAATTATATCTTGGTGATCTACGGTTTTCCAACCTAATAAGGTATTGTGAACACATGTTCACCCTCTTCAATCCATTATTTTGTCTCACACATACTCCACAGCTCTTATTTTATGCATGGAAGCACAATGCACGAACACCTGCCACAGCACTACAAGAAAAAATGACCTTTTCTATTAAATGGCTATAGCCCAAACTACTTCCTTCTATAACTATAGGCAAAAGTTCTTACTATGTGAGGAAAGCTTCGGACATGTATGATAAAATGCATAAAAAAATGTTGGACCACATACGATATCAGAGTGGAATCAGGAAATGGTAATGTCAGATGATGTCCAACATATGATCGGAAAGGATTAATATTCTAGAAATTACTATTTTTTGTTTCTCTATTCTCTATTATGCACAAATGTTGATCAACTTACTTCTTAGTTTTTTGTTACTACCCTTAATTATCTAAAATGTTTTTTGTTCCTAGTAGAATCTCAAATTAAGGGGATAGTCTAAGATTTATGTAAATATGGTAATTATATTCTTTATGGGTGTTCTCTGCTACATAGTAGTTTTAAAGGGACCAATTCAAATCCTTGAAAATTGTTTGAGAAACTGCTACTCACAAAGCACTTAAAACATTCATGTTAAGTAATAAAAACATCATTCTTCCTTACCCAATGTTTGAATTCCCTATCTGCATATCTAAAATGCAACCACCAAGACCATTATGTTAAGAAATGTTTCAAAGGCACATACCTCGGCCAATTATGATTCCACACTTCCCTGCAGGGACGGAGAAAGTGGCTTCCTGCTTGTCGCCCATCGGTCCCCCTGGTCCACCCTGCATCCCTCCTGGCCTTCTCTCCCCCCAGCCACCTCCCCCATACTGCCCACCACCACCAGCACCACCTCGTCCACCACCCATTCTATCAAACGGAGGTGGTGGGGGACCTCCACCACCTCCACCCCTTCCACGCCCTCTTCCCATCTCACTGTCTCGACGCTGCAAATGCAATGAATACATATCAATGCCTGTAAACAAACTTGGCCTCGGAGCCATGACATTAGGTTCAAAAACCAAGTAAAAGCCAACAAGCAGCAACAAGTTCACACGTAATCGTCAATGACAAGGCCGAGAAAAAATACAACATTACCATGAATGGTCGGGGAAATTGATCTCCTTGCTACAATATGGCATACAGCAATGCCCATCAGCAAATTATTTCCAGAAGGTAGACCAAATCCCATGAAATAATTAAACGAAAGTTTTCTCACATCAAAAATTATAAATGCACTCAAAAACAAAATCTTTAAGACTTATTAAGAACACAAACGCACTAGTAGGCCTCAATAATAAATAAACAATTCAGTAACCAAAAGTTCAATGCAAAGAGTAGTTTTGTAGATAGGGATGGTTTCAAACAGGAAACTCACCAAAACACTGTCTATTAGATCCTCTATGCGCTGTCTAGCTTGATCCACCTGATTAGGCTTGCCTGTTAGGAGACACCGTCTCTCGCCTGGACCATCATCCCTTCCCTGCTGGAATTGCACACGAGCCCCAGTCTCATTCTGGATTTTTTTGATCATATCACCACCCTTGCCAATAACAACACCAACAGCTGCCCTTGGCACAGCAACCTAGAAAGGCATAAACAATCAATGCCATATCAATATGCTGCTCATTTGTTTTATTTTTTTTGAGCTAAACCTTGTGAAATTTCATCTTAACTGAAATAAACTACACAATTTCACACATGTACATGTAACTAATTAGGTTACAATGCATCAGCATCATCTTTGGGGTTTTGAATTGTGCACATGTAGTGAAACCTGGTTGTTTCATTAATAAAAATTAGTATGAAATTACAAAATTATTTTCAGTCATTAATGCACATATGAATTACTCTTCTCTCATACACAGTATGAACAAACGATCAGGCAGAATAAATAATCTTTACAAACAAATTTGTTGCATAATCCTATTTCTATAATAGAAACATTTTAGGATAAAAAATTGTTAGCCAAATATTCCACAGAACATTTCCACGTCAACACAGTGAGTAAAGATCCTTTACATCCACAGACATGTTATGTGATTTAGACAGTCTTAACCATCCTACATTGAATTCAAAGTAAATGGGCAAAATACTGACCCACGTATGATATGTAGCAAGGTGGTATTCTCAAACAAATATTTATAATTAGTTAAAAATAAACTTTCGCTAAACAAGACATCAAATTACCATTATCAGCGAAACATGAACGTAAATGATTGAAATATCAACACTAATTCACCAAATAAAGGCCCTGAGAAAACAATAGTCAGCACATCTTGCACTACATATGGGCTCACATGTGTGAAACCCATGTTCACTCAGGTCATCTGCTAATGCATGAACTGTGAATAAAATTTTCATCTAAAATATAATAGTAAAGAGTTGAAAATTGAATTTTTTTAATAGAGTCAAGTTTTAATTTTAAGATGCTGAGCATTAAATGATACATGTAATTTACAACTAAAAAGGAAAATTTCCCTAACTTGCAAAGAAAAGCAATACACAATACTATCAAATTCATAGATAAGACTGGCAAATAGAACATCAAAATCTACCACCTACCTCAACAGAATCTCCTCCGCCCACTCCACCACCTCCCCCCCCTCCACCATACTCGTTGTATCCTCCAGGTCCTCCCTGGCCACTGCCACGATTTTGCCCGTCATGATTATATGCCTGCTATAATATTTCGTTAACAATTGGAGAAAACAATGGATCTGACATCATATAAATTTCAATTTGAGAGATCTAATTGCTTAAAATACATTACTATAATTTCAAGTAATAGAGCAAATGCTAAACATTGCACAAAATTTTCAACCTAAACCTAAGAAACATTTTCTTACCTGCATTTCTTTTTCTGCTATTAGGTCATACACTAGTTGCTTAGCGTACTGTAAAGAAAAGGACATTACATAGCAGATGTCTACATGATAATAAAATTAACAAATACTCGTACAAAAACAAACAATGATCAGCATTCTATTCTGTCATCACGGCATGCCCTACCTCAACTTTCTGTGGATCCCCACTAATCCTTAGAGGCTTCTCCTGTTCTTGCTGAGGACCATCTTGAATAACTACCATTTTGGCACCCGATTTCTCCTGAAGTTGCTTTATCGTTTCACCACCACGACCAATTATGAGACCAACTTTTGGTCCAGGGACCATTATTTCCACCTGTGCAAATCAAAACACAAAGCATGCTCCATGAAAAAATTCAAGCAGAATATGGAAAAGATGCAACACAGATATATCTTTCAATGTTGCCTTACATGTGCAGGGTTTCCTCCACCCATATTCATGTCACCCATACCACCACCCCCACCAGTACTCCCCCCTCCCACACGGTCACCACCCCCACCTTCACTCCTACTCCTCTGGTGGACTATGTTGAGAATGAGTTCTCTGGCTCGGCTGCAATGAAATCAAATTAACATTTAAGTAGTTCAAATTAAAGCAGACTATCATTTTCTATGAATACTAATAAGCTCAGAATACTATCACTACCCATTTTAAAAAATATGATTGCCTAAAATACTTCAATTTGTTCAACATTGAAATTTCCCTATTCACCAAGCATAGGATATCAAGAAAGTACTAAGGATTTAAAAACGGGACTCCATTTGAAAATATGTAAAACATAACAGGCATATAAACCAACCTGAGTTACCACTTTAACTACCTTAACACTCACAAGCATGACAAAATTATAGCATCTACAAAATGCAAAGTAGAATGGTTCAAGGAAAATTAAGAAAAACATTCAAGCAAAACTATAGTTGTAAAGCAGTGACCTCCAGATTTTACCCAAGTTACTAGAATGATTGGCGAATTTGGAAACTTGATGTATGAAACTTTAATCAATAAGTAAGATATAACAGTAGGAGAACAGTCACTGATCTCAATAAATACCTCAATTCTTTTACTGATGGAGGGGCTGACTTTTGCGCAAACGTGTTCACACCAGTGAGGTGCTGCCCCATAGGCTGAGAAGCCCTGGTATAAACCAAATTTGTTAGAAGTATATGCAGCAATATATATCCATTAATTGTAAAATACGGAAACATTAATCCTGCTAGTTTCTGAAATGACTATGTTTACATAAACTGTTGTATGTACGGTCACTGCTCTTAATAACTAGAATGTTTAATGTAGTGACTCATTAAAATGAAAGGAGATAATTAAATATATAATTCTTTGAACAGGAATAGTAACCACATGGGAACAACAAATGAATATTTATAACTAAAAATTTAACACTTAAAAACAACTTCCCTGAATTAACTACCCACATTAAGATAGCCAGCATAAAAACATTACTATTAATCTAATTCTATGAAATTCTTTCAGTTAATTGGGAATGGCAATAATTCATTATAGTAATAAGGGCTGTATCTTAAAATTAAAAATAGCATTTTAATTAACTTTACCATAGAGTGGAGGAATTCATAAATGCAGCAAAGGTAACTAATATAAATTTTTAGTATTACCGGTACTGGTTGGCAGTTGTGTGTATACCTTGATTGTGACACGAAACTGGGAATGCTACATTCACTACCTACGGAGCATTAAATTAAATTAGCCCAGAAGGAATGTATACCAAAAGGTGGGACCGATAGTGTACTGAGAAAGTACTCCATTGAATATGATTGAATAACACTCCATACCATAAATACTTATTGCAAGCAGAGCCATGATTTTATCAAGAACTCCTATAAAAATATTCCATTGCTACTGTTGCTCCTCTACCTAGATTTATTCTTTTCTCAGGCTTCTTAAGATGATAACACTAACTTATAGCATATTTTCTTTGAACGTTACTTCAAATATCTGTTAATAACTTTTACTCAAGAATGGTCAATCCTTGCATGATTGATAAATAATAATTGCACAATTATTATAAAATTCAAATTAATGTTTACAAAGTTCTCCACAATAATTAATGGAAACAGCAGTGTAGTTGATACTCATAATTACAGACATACCATATTTCCTTGAATGCCATTGTTTTTGTTATTCCATAATCTCAAAGTATCTATGCTATATACGATAAGATTATGTTATGGAAAAACTCCAATTTCTAATCTGCAAAAAAACATCCAAGTGCACATAAAGCTTGCCTTGACAGCTAAAATAATATCCCCGAAGGATTCAGAAAAATAAACTATGAGGTCAGTTTTTAACAGCTTGGAGGAAGAGTATTGATTACTGTCAATGCCAAAAGAACAGCGAGGGGATTAGAAGTGAGGATGAGCAAAGCAGTGAGGGTAACGTGTCAGTATACGATCGTACTTAGGCAGAGGTTACCATTAAATATATGGAGGCACTAGGCTTTGATTGGATAAAGACATTGCATTAAAAAAATTACGGTACAAAGGACAATTTTACAAAAGCTGGTTTAAGGAGTGAAATATGATATTTGCATTAAATGCATTATAATTTGTGGTATGATAGAATGATGTATGTAAACAGGGCCTTTTCAGTTAGGGTTCATTAAACTTGTAAGTACAATGTAGAAGAAACTTCAGGCATTATGCAACAAGACCATTTAACTACCCCTTCCGCACGAGTGTCTCATGCTGATAGCTGGCAATTCACACTTACATGCTCACTTCCCCTAACACGTTTTAAAGTGCTGTTTACATAATTTGATAATTCTGAATAATCTTTCAGGAATACTTTCTCTGTGCTACAAATAATAAATTCCGTGTTCATACATTTTCCCTTGTCCTCCAACAAAACATAATAAGCATTTAACTGCATTGACTTACAGCAACACATATGGAACAAATGCAAATGAAATTATTCAAGATAATGCAGAAATCAGCACATTTAGTTCAAAAATTACAATTTAAAATATTAGTTTTTAATAAAAACTTATTTCCACAGCATGCGAACAGGAAAATGAAACCATATCAGGAATAAGATCAAACATCCTTAACAGAGCTAACATAGCAATTTCTAATATGAATATCAGCCAATGACAACATATGTGTACTTAAGAATCAAAATGTAATACTGCCCTACATTTGAAAATTAACCTTTGAAACCTACAATTTCTAATATTAATATCAGCCAATGACAACATATGCATACCAAAGAATCAAAATGTAATACTTTTCCAAATTTGGGAATTGACCATTGAAACCTACAATTGTATACTACACTGCAGGATCAAGTTTTATACAAATAATGCAAACAAGAACCATGACACAAAATATTGCATGATCAATTAATTATCTAATTTACCTGAAAGAGAACATATGAAACGTTATGAATATCAAATTAAACAAAATACTGTAGAAAATTATTTTCATGGTCTAAATTTATCATGACCCTAATTTTTGAACTGCTTTTGAGTTATTCACTTTTTCTTTCACTATGACCAGGAGATAACAATGGTTGCTGGTTGTTCTAAGAAGGATAACAATATACTTTTGACAAATTTAATAACTAAACCCTAAAAGCTGATACCCCTGAAAAGTAATTCAGTTAATTCCTTCACATATAATATATATATATACCCTAAAAAAATAAAGACTTGAAATTTGATTTCAAACGAACTTTCAGGAGAATTTGATTGAACGAATCGTACACAAGAGTAGTACCCAATCTAAACTTTATATTATCAAAGTCTAGGGACCATTAAAATTTCTAGAAAAAAAATTACCTTATAAAATTCAGAAGATTAATTTTACCTAGATAAATAAGCAACATTTTTTTAAGACATAGAGGCAACAACATATATATTGTTCAGAAAACTTGTGTAATCGCACTAATTTTAGTTTTCGATAATTCATGGACAATTGACGGTGCAAAAAGTCACTGATGATCTTTACTTGTTATGAAAAGAGCCTTCAAAGTTTATTTCAACCAAACTTAGTTCAAGCCTTTTCTGAAATACTCAAGTCAATGCACTCTTGCATCATTTATAATCTCATTCAAAATTGTGAATTTCTATAGACCAAACATATTTAGGAATTTGCTCCTGGACTTAATTTAATGTCTCCATTTCAAAATCTGATCTATAAATAATAGATCAAAGATCAGCTAGCATAAATGCAAATTCTTTTTCGGTCATAGGGTCAATGGCAGAATGGGTATTGAATTTTATCATATTACATCACAACTAGTCTTACGTTAAGTAATTTATATCCCCTACTTTATCTCTATTCCTGGTAAGCCACATTTTGGCCAGTAGAGAAGTAAAATAAAATGACGTCACTAGTTATGTTAATCTAAAAATGAAGTGGAGAGTTGGCTGCCTAAAATATAAATCATGAAGTCATGCCAATACATAAGAATGAACCACAAAGATATCCTCATTCTCCAGCAAGAATCCTACTATTGTGAAAACAAATTAACATGTTAAAGGCCTTACACATAATACCAAAGGAAATTTTGATTGAGCAAACTGTGTACCCCATTATAAATTGAGTTTGATTTTGATTGATCAAATTGGAATATCTTTCCTTTAGTTGAACCCAAGCATAAATTTCAGTAGCTAAGAAAAATGTCATGGTAATGCAAATATTTTGATTATTAAATTTATCAATGCAATCAAAAAATCTTTCAACACCAGCTAAATATCATAGTAAAATATTGTATGAATAAGCATTTATTTCTCTCGCACACGATAACTTAAAACCTATTGAGATATAAGACTTAGATATTTTTACCTGCACCTTCAAATGACATATTTTAATGCTTTATTTAACTTTGCATACGTAAACATTCTTAGACAAGTCTTTGAGGAAATAAATTATTTTCTTAAGTGATAACTTGACACCATGAGCCTGATGAAATAAGGATGATAATTCATTTTGTATTTATTACACCACACATCTTCTGGAATTTCCTTGTCAAATTCAACAACCTCAGGGGTACGTCTTCAATGTTGATGTAACACAAGGTTCTACTTGTTGCAACCCTGCTTCACCCTGGTGGTAATTGTAATTCAAGAGATTAATGAGTTTCACATTGTCATAAATGGCAGGAGGATCAAAACCATTATAGTGGAATCATACTACTAGAGATGTCCAGTAAATGAAAATTCTATACTTCCCATTCACAAGAACAGACTGGTATGAAAGTGATCCTTGCTGTGCTGAATCTTTTATATGCTGAATAATAAATGAGCTTTATCTGCTACAGATATAGCTGTCATAAGAGATGACCTAATTGAAACTTATTTTGACTGATGAGTCATAAATTTCTCAGCAACCACTTTTTATGTACAAATAATTTAAGTTATCCATATAATGTGGCAGCAAAGTAAAATTACTAAAACAACCTTTAGTCAGTAGCTTTGTAAGTCCATAGTCCTACTTTCGTGAAAAGAAAAAACAAAATGAGAACATCTACTTATGAGCATAAATTGAGTTTTGGGTAGTCAACATTAAATATTTTTCTCACAGCATTGACATAATATTATCATTGGCTATAGGGAAAACTTTTTTATTGTGTTATGAGACTAATCAAAATTAATAATGGACAATATGATGTCATTATGTTCTACACACACTGGAGAGAAGAGAGAAAAGAGAAACATTGAGAAGAGAGAAAAATGTAACCAGCTGATTTAATGCTTCTATATTAAAGCTTACTTGATTGCATCCCTAGAACCAGTGAGTGTGCAGTTACGGTCGGGCATTCCACCACTGTCAGGGGCCATTTGAATTTTGCAACCGGACTCATTTTGCAATCTGCTGATTTGTTCACCTCCACGGCCAATAACTGAAATATGTTAAAATAGCAGACTGCAAAACAACTACCAACAACTCATACATATTAATAACATTAAGTAGACAAAATACCACATGCAATGTCTCTTACTTGGAAAGGAAAAAATTAAATAACTTGAGCAATAAATTACAGTTACACTGAAATTAGATTTACAATAGGCATGGATTACAACTGTACAATAATAAAGCATTGATTAAATTGATTATGGTTGACTTTTATTTATGAATTAACCAGAATGGAAAATTATCTACCACCATAATCATACGAAATGCAAACCCTAACTCAATCTTTAAACCAAATTACTGATCTCATGACAAAGTATACACACCATAAGATTAATGTGCACTCTGCTAAGAAAACTCGGTGATTGTCAATTATAAGATAACCAAACATTAGTAAATGGGTTTCACTTACTGAGGCCAACCATTTTATCAGGAACCCGGATATCTTCCGATTGTGTCCCTCCTATGCTACCTTGGCCTCCCAGAGGTAGACGGCCCTGAAAAAGTACAACTTCCGTGAGTTTGAAGGCAAACTAAATCAAATAATTAGTCATCGACTTATCCTACACATCATTTTATGCTGTACTAACACAATTTGACGGCCATAACAGTCAAAAGCATGAACTGCTTCACATCATTCAAGAAAAATGGCCGACAAAAATGTTAAATTTAATTAATGAATTTAGAGGAATATACAACTCATATTGATAATTAATCTCAGTGTTTGATAGACCACACAAGTTAATAACACAAAGTAGCACATGCTTTTACATGAAAAATTCAGCACTTTTTTCATCTTTATGTGGGTAAATGGTTTTTATGAGAGCATGTTGAGCCCTTCTTTTTTTACTACTCTTTTGAGGTCAGAGAAACAACGATCATTTTTCATAACAAAATAACTACATTGAGCTATAATTCAAGAACCTTACCTATTCATCAATTGAACTAAAATAATATTGAAAATAATACAAAAGGAACTCACTGGAGGTCCCCCACCACCACCACCCCCTGATACACCAAGGGGTGTCTGTGGTTGCTGCTGCTGTTGCTGTGAGGATGAGCCAGCAGTAGATGATGAAGACGACGAGGAAGACCCCGCGCCTGCTGCTGCCGCAGCTGCCAGAGCGGCAGCGGCTGCAGCCGCCGCCGCCTGCTGCTGCTGACGCAGGGCGACCGCCAGCTGGGTCCCACTCACGTCCCCCACCGCCGCCACCTTCTTCGCTTCCGGTTCTACAATTGCAGCAGAAGAAACCATTCATTAGGAGGGAACCACTGAGAAGAATTTCATAGAACTTCTAACAAAATCCCATAAGTGCATGCATTACTAAAAAAAACCTTGTGAGACTCATTACCAGCTCTAAATTCTACATTTTTGAGCTAATAAAGTAAAAAAAACTATGCACAAGAAATTGTCTAATACTACATAATATGAACCTGCATATTTTGACTAGGTATTAGAGAGTGAGCAGTATGATTTAATCAGAACTCATTACTTGACTTGAGCATGCAGTATACTATTAGAATAAAACTTTTCCCATTTCTATCTGTATTCAACAAAGTGAATAGCCATAAAATAGCATTCATTTATGATTTACTTGGCTCAGTCTGATAGAGGTACACAGTAGATG
Source organism: Calopteryx splendens (assembly GCA_002093875.1). Taxonomy (NCBI): domain Eukaryota; kingdom Metazoa; phylum Arthropoda; class Insecta; order Odonata; family Calopterygidae; genus Calopteryx; species Calopteryx splendens. Next base: position 112,061 of record LYUA01000763.1, read on the forward strand.
AGAATATTTCAGGTGCAGTAGCTTATGTGATTTTACCTTGGTAAGCACATGGAACAGGTTCCACAAATTACCTGATTTCATCAGCACATACCAAAAAGTGCTACCATAGTAGCTTATGTGATTCTCCTGGCCAGGAATATGGAACGAAGGTTCCAAAATGTAAATAAAGCTCTTTAAAAGAGTAAGATTTAATGTTTTTGTTTAAAAAACAATCATCTACTTTTCGCAATTGGGGAGGGTCATCTTATCTTCCAGGAAGAAACAGAAAGCAAATTTAAGGACTAAATAACTGTTCATACCAATATTATTTCAGCTGCAATGGGTCCTAACTAAACATAAATTGCTGATCCTGTGCTTACCAGGCAATTACCATTAAAGAAAGGGAGTGGTGTTACACAGGGGCAAGTTCAGCAAAGTAGGAATAGGCAACTTGGACAATTGACATTTGGCATTATGGTTCTAATCATTGCCATTTAAAACTTTTCTTGCCAGCATTTTTACTTTATTATTCTTATGCAGTTAGCACACATCTCCAGTGATGAAAAAGGTGATAAATCGTAATGTTATGAATAAGTGTATTGGTAGTTAGAAATGATACCATGAATCTGATTAACAGGATGATCCTCATCGTTAGTTCACATGATTGTAGAAAAATCCTTTTCAGTGACTGGAATCCAACTGAAGACAAAATGTCTTTAAAAGAATAATGAAATAATATTCTAGGCTAAATCATGAGCAGTAACTACTCTTGCAAATGGAATCTTATTCGTATTCACCACAGGAGAATGTAGAATATATTTAAAGCCAAATTGTATCCACCATGGAATAGATTAATTTAGAACATGATAAATAAATTGAGCACAAAATATTACTTGATAAGCAGATCAGAAAATTTAAGGCTCAAGTACTTTTAGTCACATAATTTAATTTATAAACTCCATTTTTCCTCTGCACTGACTTTAACCAATCATTACCAAATGTTTAATGATGTCGAATCCAATTGAGGGTTCAAAATATTACCTAAAATCATGGAAAATAGCCTGAAAATGTCTTGTTCCTCTTAACTACACAAATGCAATTAGTTGACGAATAATTTTTTAAAACTGAATTAAACTTGGAAGAAAAGATAAAAGACTGAAAAAAATAGAAGACATAACAGAAAACATTCTCACATATAAACAGATTAAATGATAGACGAGTCATTAGTTTTATAAGCACTAAATTAAATTACAAAATGGTTTATTTATTAACAGGATAAGGACACAGTCATAATTTCTGATCCTCTAGATAGACATTAGGTGTTCTCTACCCTTCAGTTAAATGTTGCATTAGCGGTCAGGTTTATTGTGAGAAAGTGTTTGGCAAGTCACATTTACTAAACCAATGAAATACAGAATGACAGGTAAATGAGGATGAAAATTTATCATACTTAAATACAGGTGGCCCTCACTGTATATAAGTAAAATTTGCAAAATTAAAACGACTGGAGTATCTTAAAGCACTACCACACTGGAGAAATTTGTTGAGGCAACCCACTCACCACCACTTTCACAGTGCATAATTATTGAAGTAGATTCCTAACACCATTTAGTGTGTATTAACTACATTCGATCCATGCGGGTCCACTGTCACCTAAAATATTATAAGTTGCACTGGATCTAAACCCTAGTAAGGACTTTACAAGTTTTAACAACTTTAATTTTGTTTATATTGAGATTGCTATACAAAACTCAAATCATCTACATAGAGTGGATATTCTACAAGTTTCTAATCACAATTCGAGTTTCCACAACCCATGCAGCATGCCACTTTAGAACACTAATAATGTCAATTTGCTTGGCAGTAACCCTACTGACATTCCAGTTGCACATCCGGTGGTGGGGCTTCCCTCATAACATTTAGAGTTTCGCATGGCTATAGCTCAAGGTCACAAATCTTGCCACCTGCCCTCCAACCAGGAGTGCAGCCATAAAATTACATAGAAATTGAACTGTTAATTGACTCAATAATTACAAAAATTAAAATCCTTCACACAATTCCAACCAATTAAAAATTATCATACAATATCCACTTGCTCACCAAATACACCTGACAGTGAGTAACATAGAGAATAAAACACCTCACAAAATACCTGGTCCAAAATTTTCAATTTGGGGTCTACATCTTTACTCATAAACCCTATCTACAGTATTTTCTATTATATAAATTCCAATAATTTTCAGAAAACAGTTAAAGAGTTAAACTATAACAAACAACTACTGCCATTTAACTCATTGCCAGATAATTGAGACAATTTGCCGACTACAGGTAACTCTTGTTTACACAAGTTTGTTTTTACTTATTTTTGCTTTAACACACTGCATAATTGCTCATGTCTAACTGCCTACGGTGATCTAGCAAAGTTATAAACATCCATTGATGTTTCACATTAATAAGGAAGTCTTCAGACATGTAATAATCTATTGAGGGAATATCTTTAGCTTTGGTTAAAGAAAGAATTCAAGCGGATTCAATATGGTTATTCCATTTATGATTATCGAAATTTAGGTTTACAAGAGCATTCTAAGGAACCTAACTTGTTAATAAATCAAGAGTTACCTGTACTATATACACAATACCTTCAATTTAGGTAAAATTTGGTTGTACACAACTCCCTAACTGGTCCAGGGAGGCATTCCATCATGGAATAATCATTTTAAATAATACTCCATACACACTATATTTGTTATTTCTTAAGAAATGATTTCCTTAACAAAAAAGTTTGTTGAAATTGTGGAAAAACCAAGTTTGTTTATATTTATGATGAATACTTTCACCACATACTGATATATACCACCAAACAGAATGATACACAATTACTTTCAGGAAGTCAGCTAAAACAGATTGAACTGTGTAATATTTGAGAATAACTTGTCAACTTAAATATGAATAATTAAATTTACTTCCCTGCACTTCTACTAGAAAAAGCAATAGCAGGATTTTCAGAATGGCAGGGTGCATGAAACATTTTGATTTGAAAAGCTGAACCATGAGCACTGGCACACCATCTACCCTTTGAAACGATAACACTGCTCATGCACAGCCAACATGCTAATTTAAACTGAATGCAATGTTTATTTGATGAAAATGAGTGATAAAATAAATGTGCCTATTATGAACTATACTTGTATATAGATGAAAAGGCTATACAGGTAACTCCCATTTTACAGATTTGTTTTACGCATTTTTGCCTTAACACACTTAGCATATTTGCTCATGTTAATAAAGAAGCCTACCGACAGGTAGTTTTCAATTTAGGGAATATTTTTTAGCCTTGGTTAAATACAGAATCGAAGCAGATACAATATGGTTATTCCATTTTTGATTTACGAACACTTTCTAAAGAACCTAATTCATTCATAGAGTTAACTGTACTATTATCTGTTCAAAATATTTTTGTCACTCAGGGATGGGGGAGATTAATGGTGATAATTACATGTGCATTCAGAGAGAAAATGCAATACTCCCATTGTTCTCCCCTTGTGAGTGTACCTCCACCCCTTTGTAGCAGAGTCACTCCAAAGAATCCAAGAGCACTTGAAAAGTCAGTGACAAAGATGTGTGTCGGATAATAAGAAATACTTAAGTATTATTTATATTTTTTCTAGATCCTGTAATTATAAGTATTACAGATGCCTAATATTGAAATGCTGAATCATACTACCACCTACTTGATTGAAATTAGCTGTTACTTATATTGTTTATGTCCAGAAATCACTTTCAAATCTACCTATTAAAAATTAGACTAGTTTAAAACAAAATTTTTTTGTGACATCTTTCTTCCTTTGTAGAGACCCTGTGCATTCTCTATTTGTCTCCATGTGTTCTACCATACACGTAGTTACGATCAATATTCCAATCAAGACTCCCAACACCTTCAACTTAACTAATAGCTTCAAATAGCTATAACTAATAAAATAAAATGCAAATTAAGGCATCCATTTCTAATTACAGCATTGGTACAACCAGAAAAAAGATTTGAGATTAGAAATGCATGACTCACTTTGTCTATAAATGATAGCAAATAAAATTGCACATCCAACAAGGAGTTCACCATGAACACAAATGATAATAATGTGAATGGTTAAAGAGGAAGGCACAAACAGAAGCTCATGAGTTTATCTAGTTTAATGGAAACTCTAGATGGGGAATGCTCGCCTCCTGAAAATATGAATGTACGATGAAAAAGTACGCATGACAGGCCATTATATAGGAAATTAATAACAAGCTAGAACCCGAAATACAATCAGGCTTTTTTTGAACACCTACCATGAAAGGGAACAGCATGAAATGTACCTTTTCTCACATTGATTAAATTTGCAACCTGCTGTATGATACTGAAAGAGTCAAATCATGACACAATATTTACATACAGCCTATGAGGATTATAACCTTTAGTAAATTGTGGCAAACAGTAAATTTTCATGAACTACCCGGTTATATTTAAAACCAAGGAAAAATCAAGTCTCATAATGACATCCTGCCCTGGGAGAGCATGAAAAGATCCAATATTAGGGATTTTTAACTGTTTAGAGTTCATGTGACAATATCAGGCGGAAAAAGACACCAATAAGACAATGAATATTCAAGAAAACCGGGGCATTCCCACTCTTTAAGAATGATACTTATAATAATAATTTATATTATACTAGACCTCTCCCAACTTGAATCAATTGAGGAACACCTACCAAAATACAGCCATACTGGGTGCTCATTACAATTTGGACAGTTTATTTAGTTTTCATTAAAATATTCCTACTAAATGTCACATTAGGAGGTTCAAAGGTAAAGTTGCATTAAACCATCGCACGCGTTTTTTTCCATATTTCTCTTCCGATTTCACCCCGAAATGTCACAAATTAAACTTGTTACTATTTAAAGTAATTTACGTAAAAAATTAACTGTAGAAAATTGTTCACTCACCCAAATTTTCAGTTAAATATTGACGTCGATCTTGCTTC
>LYUA01000763.1:124018-142877 GCA_002093875.1 Calopteryx splendens
CTGGCACAAGTGTATTATATCTAAGGGGGATTACTTTGAAGGGGACAAAATTTATGTTAATTAATAAATAAATATTCTTAAAGAAAAACGAAAAGTCCCATAATTTTTTTAACACGCCTCGTATGTGGTACAAGTGTCATCAATTTGACTCAAGTATTGCATCAGCGGCAGCAATTACAAGTTGAAACAGTTTGCCTGCAACAACTGTTTGTTTTTCACAAAGGTATTTCTTCACGTTGGGGAACAGGAAAAATATCACATGGGGCTAGGCCTGGACTGTAGGGAGGATTAGGAACACACTTCACATTGATTTTTGTGAGATATTAACCAGGCATGCAAACAACCTGTTTTTCCAGTATTATCAGTCTTGGAACCCACTGGATGCAGACATATCTTTCATGCATAATTTTTCTGAAATCAATGTTTCTATTGCCAAATTTTAATAGGGGATAAAAATAATGGAACCAATTTATGAACAAGGGTGGTGTGATGAATTCTGCTTGCGAATATAGGAAGGCACCATCTTTAAAATGGTAATCCAAGACCTTTGTCTTTGATATGGAAGTTATCTGTGATTGTTTCTGCAAATTGAGGAAGGAGGATGTGCTCATATTGGAGGATTTTGAGGCATAAATAAACAGAAGAAGAATAATGAAAATACACTTAACAAAGAGGAAGTTAATGGTGGAACTTTTCCGGGAGGGAGAAAGGAATAAGCTGGAGAAAATCAAAATAGGTAGATATTGTGGACTTAGGAGGTAATAAGAGATATTGTCATGTTGAGCACTATTACACGAGGGCTGTTCAAAAAAGAATATTAATATTTTTTTAGATCAAAGCCCTCCATATCTTGATGTTCCTTTTTAAAGTAGTTCTCATTGGATGCAATACACTTGTCCCTAATTTTTTTCCAGTCTTTGCAGGAAGTCTGAAAGCCATTTTTTGATAGGACCTTAAAATCGCCTTTGCAGCCTTCATCACTGCTTCCAATGATGAAAAATAATTTCCACAAAGATATCTCCCCATTAGGGAATGGAAAAAAGTCACATGAGACTAGGATAATAGGGTGGATGAGGAACACACTTCACATATGAAGTGCGTTCCTCATCCACAAAATTTTTCACATCTGGCCGTGCATTTGTGTGGTGCAAAATACCCTTTTGCTTTGAAATATGGTATTTTGCGGAATGGCCTTTGAGAAATTTCATTGCATCCCTAAAGTATGTCCCATTTATAGTTGTGTGTGCTGGTGCGACATGCTTATGCACCATCCCTTGAGTATAGAAAAATGATATGGCCATAACTTTCCCAGCAGAAGCCACCATTTTGGTTTTCTTGGTGCCGGAGATTGCATGGGCAGCACCTAATGAAATTTTTAGTATTCCTGATAGTGCTTTTAACATTATTCTTCGATTTTCTCTCACAATTGCAACAGTGGTGTTAGAATATACTTCTGCAAGAGCAGGGACTGGAGCTCTGGGTCCACCTTCCTTTGAAATTGATCGTCTCCCCTGTTGAAACTTTTAAAACCATCTTCTAGGTATTGTAGAGAAGAACAGACTATCCATAAGCTTTCTGTGGCATTGCATAGGCCTTGACTGACGATTTGTTCAGACAAAAATAAAATTTCAATGGAGGGTATTATCTCCATCGTTGCTGTAGGCAAACAACTTGTTTCAACTTGCAATGACTGACCTTGACGCAATACTGTACTCAAGTTAATGAAAATATAAAGCTGTATATTAAGCTAACAATGAAACATGAAGTTAAATTTTTGTGCAATAAATATGTCAGTAAAAAGTATGATCACTCTTTATAGAACAGCCCTTGTAGAATAGAACAAACTGTAATAATATTCTGTAATGAGGAGCAACTTGCTGATAATTGGGAAATCATCTGGGGCACCCTAAAATGTTTCAAGGGCAATTCAACAGTGAAGCTGCTCATGTATATAGACAGTGAGAAAAAAGTAGTATTTTATGTTTTGTACTTTAAAGAGCCAAAGAAAGGCATTTTAACAGTTCTAATATGCTTCAGTATTATAAATAGAGTAATGCTTGAGTTTCATTCTAATATTCATCATTTCATTCACTATGAGCTCTCCCTTTAATACCTTTGATGTGTGATCTTTCTAAAAAAAGTCATATTTTGCCTCTATTTGTGGAGCTGACCCTCAGCCTTCAGTGGTTTTCAGTGTGTCAGATTCATGGGAAATATTTATCATGGATCTTAAAATGTCATTTGATGCTTTACTATCAACTATTTTCTAAAATGTTATCCCTGAAGTCTACACCTAACAGGTTGATTTTTTTTATTTCCCCATCAGTTATATCACTTAATGTTTCTCTCGAGTATTTTCATATGGTAGCTGAGTGGTATGTTTTTAGACCATTTTGACAACAGGATCCCAGTTTATCTAAGGACAAACCCCTACCAAGAGCTTCATAGGGGCATACTATGCCAATTTGAGATTCCTAACAATTAAACTTGCTTGTTATTACCATACTTACTGTGCATTTTGTATTATTCATCCTAGTTGATGTATAGTTAATTCTTCAGAGGAAGAAAGTGACGTGAATTTCAAAAATATTTGCTCAAAAACCGATGACTGAAACATATTTATTTCATTTCTGAATGAATAAAATGTTATTTGTGATTGAAACTCTAATATTTATAAGGTGCTATCCAAAGTTGTAGAGCATTCGAACATTCCACCAAAACCAGTTGAAGCACTAACTTCTGTTGCAAGATACCTCTTGGTGTGTATTTCAGCTATATGTCTGCCAATTGGCATCTTTATGAGTTCACATTTCTTAGTTTTAGTTACACTGTGTTCTTTTTTGTCTGTGAAATCCAAAAAGTGTGAGTTAAATTTATCTGCACTAAGTTTTGTTTCAAGCTCAAGAAAACTGCAGTTCAAACTCATCAAATGCTAAAGGAGGCTTTTGGTGAACAAGCTCTAACCCAAGTAAGAATGATTGAGATGTTTTAACTGTCTCAAAGATGGCTAGGAGTCTGTGGAGGACGACAAATGTTCTGGTCAACCATCATCACGTGCAACTCCAGAAACGACTGTGTGAAGTGATCCTTGAGGACCTAAGGCAGACAATCCATGATGTTTGTAATTGGGTTGGACTGTCATATGGGACATGTCAATGTATTCCAGCAGATGTACTGAACACGAGACGATTTCAGCGAAGTTTGTTCTGAGACCATCTAGTTGAGGCGTGCACTGAGCTGCAAGCAACAGTTAGAGATGACCCAAACTTCCTTCCAAATGTCCCGAGTCATAACTCTGATAACCAATGAATCATGGCTGTATGGTTAAGACCCTGAAACAAAGAAGTAATCTTCACAGTGGAAGACATCAGATTTCACAGACAGAAACGAACATGGTGTAATGATAACAACAAAAACTAAGAAACGTGCCCTAACAGAGGTGCTTCTTGGCAGACTGGCAGCTGAAATACACACCAAATTACATATAGCGGTGGAAGTTTGTGCTGCCACTGCTTTGGGTGGAATATTCTACTTCTCTACAACTCTCAGTAGCAACTCGTATAGTGAAAAAAACTGGATATTTTACCAAAGGTAAGGTCACCTGTGTCATATTATGCTCTTGAAGAATCAGTATCTTATATTAATATCCCTTGAGAAGGCATTAGTGACTGTGTAACTTTCAGGTTGGCCCATGTGGGTCTAACTGTAGATGGTGCACAAATTAAGGTGTACATGTTAAACAGTGGGTCCCATGGCATTAGAGTTAGATTTATGCTTCTTTATGTAGTCCCTTGTGAAAAACAATGAAAATATACAGAAATGAAAAAGAGATAATGAAACTACCCACCTGTACATAAGTCATGAATTTTTTCAGAATGGGTAATGCCACTTTTGCTAGGTGGGATAGTGTAAATCCTTTCACGTCGTATAATGGAATATCACCAGCAGTAAAACTGTCTCCCACATCATGACGTGCTCTGCAGCCTTTAGGAAATTTGGTGGGGTCAATGTTAAGTTCTCCATTGGCTTCAGCTCTCTTTTTGTTAATCACATGCTCATCCTCCTCAGCCATTCTCTGATCTCCCATCATTATGAACACCTTGAATAAAAGTTACAGTGAACATCAGACAAAACATAATGACATGCAGATTATTTTAATGAAGATCTTGTTGTTTATTCTAAGGACTTAGTTCATTACTAAGTGTGTACAGTGAACACTGTAGTTGCTTGAATCAGTCAATGCAAATCAGTTCTTCTGATGGCTTCTAGTGACTACATATCCATTTAAGGATGCAAGACTTGAGTACATATAGTAAATTATTTTTATTTGGCTTTGAAAAAATCAATTATATAAAAAAAAATCAATGTATCAATAAACCGCTTTGGATTATATGAAATTGGAAAATTACACAATTGTTTTTCAAGTTCAGCTCTGACAATATGAAATTGATCTCCCATTTAAAATTTTCACAAAAATATCACTTAATTGCTATAATAACCACTGCCTGGTATGAGCTTTTGATAATCTCATTAGCATATTTGTGATGAATTGAATACGATTCATCAATGCTTTGGTTTTTTATATGGTAGAAAGGATGAGGAAAGGTTATTTAAGGCCAGCGAGTTAAGACTAAAACTAGTACCTATTATCTAGGAACACATTAAGGGAGAAAGAAATGCCAGGATATACTTTGGCATTTCTATTGCCAGGGGTGAGAAAGAATAGTTGATACAGGAAGATCAGAATTGAAGCTTTGTTTGCCATCAGGTACCATTTGGCATTGTATGAACAAGTGCTGCCTGAGGATAGTCCTTTGAGGTTGCGAGACATTTTTTCTCTTCAAATTGGCTGTAAATTTCTTCCACTTCTCTTCACTCAATAGACAGTTAATTCACATTCATGGTTATTCAGTGGTGCTATGTATTCTTGAGTTTTTTTCTGCGTGTTGTCCTTTCGAAAAATGTAAATGGTTTCTCAAAATGGGAATGGATTTTTTCCTGCAGGGATTGCAGGTTTTGTGCCATGATTTTGTAACTAAAACCTATAAAGATTCCAGCAATAAAAATGAAGGCACACTGATGCACACTTCATAGCTTCATAGTACCAATGAAAGAGTCAGCTTAAAAAAATTCCATCCATTAAGGGAGAAGCAAACGTTGTTCAGCCAATGTAGATATGCATAACCTATGCATTACTCAGGTCAACTCATTTACTTAGAATGAAAATAAAAACAGCTTCCTCTCTAAAATGAAGTATAATAAAAAGTAACTCAAATATAAAGAAGTATCATGAGGTAATGTGTAGCACATCACCAATAAGGAAAACATTGGCATCAAATTTTGTTAGTAGGGTAGGTACTCAAATGCGTAGTTGAAAATGGAGTCTGGTGTGTAAATAATAATTTAATTTTTTTTCCAAGTCACACAGAAAATGTTTGTCTTATCCCTTTACTCCTCATAAATTGGTAATATGTTGGGAGGAGTTGTTATAAGGAGAGCAAGAACTACGCAAAAGAAAATGAAATGTATAGGAACAGTAAAATTTACAATACAATTGCAGATCATTTAAAATTTCACTTACAGACTAATAAAACTTTATTAACAGTACATTTTCAATATTGAAGCTGGTTTTCAGGTGATTAGGGAGAGTAATATAAAATCGTACACCCATAGACATTGGGCTATTGTTTGGTAGTTCTTTTATGGTGCTGAACATGAATATTATTTTTTTCCAAGTTTCATATGAGTGAATGTCATTGTTTATATGAAAGATATTTATGTTAGCATACATTTTTCATTCAGCACAAATGCCTACATTGACAAGTGAGTAACATACATAATAAAATAGGTATATACTTACTATATATATCTCTTAACGAGGTTCAATTTACTCAGTTTTCTGTTAGTCACTGTCTCATATATTTCAATTGTCTCATTTTCACTTTCATATTTGTATAGCAGAAAAGTCGTACTTCTTTAATTTTTACTCAGCTTTGGTGTGACTATTTTTACTCATTCCACGTTATTGTTTTTTGAAAAAGCATTATTTATTTCAGAGTAGTTTAGGAGTAATGTTATTTATTTATATATATTTAACAGTAATTACGTAGGTAATGCATATTTTACATAGGTACCTATTAGTTGTCTCTCTTGGTAACTTGAAGGTAACATACTCTGCTTGGCAGATGCCATCGCCATTATAGCATAGAATCTAGAAGACTTAAAGGCATCACTGAACACAATGGATGAAACATCCAATTACAAGGAGAGAAATTAGAACAAATGCAGTGAATCACCTACCTCAGAAGCACCATAACATGGGATGGAAGAAGATCGACAATCTTCAAGCACAGAGTAGCTCAACCCAAAAAGGCATTTATGATGAAGAGGCAACTGCTATGCTTAAAGATTAAGTTACAAACAAGGAAGAAGTACATCAAAGCATTTGTATGAAGCATGGCCCTCTATGTATCAGAGACATGGACCATAGGAAAAACAAATCAAAGAAGAATGGGAGCCTTCTAAACCTGGTGTCGGAGATGGATGTTGAAGATAAAATGGATGGATAAAGCTAGAAATAAAGAAGTATGCAGATGAGGAAAAGACCATCCTTTTCCATACGGAGCACCATATGGAAAAGGAGGAACAGATGGTTTGGTCACACCATGTGACACAATGGATTTGTCAGGAACATATTTTAAGGGAAAATAGATGGGAAAGTCCCACGTGGAAGACCAAGTGATAAATATGTTGGGCATGTAAAGAGGGGTGTAAGAAGGAAGTGAACCTCCTGTGGAGTAAAGGAATTGACTTAGGATGGGAAAAATTGATGGCAGCAGTCTAGCAAACTTAGGATTTAAAGACGAGGATGATGATGATGATAAGTGACTTGTAATTTAATAAAATGTAATCACATTACCAGTGATAATTATTTGGTGAACGGTTTCTAATTGTGATCATTATCTTTTTTATATTTGTAATTTTACTTGTTATCTATTCATAAATAACTTAAAGTAATCATTGCATTTAGGTTGGTAATGATTGCTTTAAAGATATTTACCTTTTTTGTTACCTTAACTTTAATTACTCATTCAAATGGAGTTTCAACTTATTTTGCACCATTATGCAATTTCACGTTACACAATTATGCATAAAAGCATGGACCATCCATGACTTAGTTATGTCAACTTCGTAGCTCCTGGGTTTAGGAGCAAAACATTCTCATGGAAAATAAAAATATTATTTTCTGAATTATCATGAAATTTAATTTTCCATGATAATGTCAGGGTAAATATTTTCTGTGAATATATATATTTTTCATTTGAAATGGTCATTGGAAGAATGGAAAATTCAGTCCCATTCATTTTCATTAAATATCCATCAGGCTTTATTTACGAAGAAAGTGCTTTAATTTATAGGTAAGGATACTGGAATAAAAACTTCTGTAAATTAAAAAAGTGGGAAATGAAAGGTTTGGGGTTAATATTTGCAATAACAAAGGTATTTTTATTTAAAAAAGGAGAATCTTCAGAATGGTCTATTATATATACTATTAACTGCCATGTGAAAATATCATTGGCAAGATTAGGTATTTCATGGCTACATCACTTGTAATATAGGTACCTACTTTTAATAGATTACTCTTTTGAAAAGCAATTGCGTGCTTAAAATACATAATTACTTTTGCCAAAGTAATTGTATTTTCACTTAATTATAAATAATCCAGCCATCACTGATTATTTAATTGCTATTTAGTGTTTAATTTTTGCAAGCTGTCAGGTAATAATTATTAGAAAAGGAGCATCTGAAATTTTCAAGTTTGCATGGGTGCACTTTCAATCACCTCAGTATCATACCTATGAATTAAACCATAAAAATAGGAAGCAATTTGGTCTAGTAATTTTGTACTTTGCATGAAAGATCTTCTAGGTTATGACTACTCATGCAGAATAAACATATAGGCTACTGCTCTAAATCTGGCCCAAAAATTAGTGAATAAAAAATCTTTATTGGAACAAGATTATGCTCAAAACATTTCTCCACCCACATGAACCTAGTTAGTATTCAAATGCTCAGTAAAATTCTAATGCAAAGGAAAACTTATTCTCTTTGAAAATGTGGATTCAATCATTTCTTTTTTCAACATTGCGAAATTGGTGAATTTTGAGAAGGCTATGGTGAAAGGATGCTGGATGGAGAGGAAGGAAAATGACACGTATATCATGTATACATGATATAATAATATATGCACTTCCTCTCTTCCCCATCACATATATATTTATATTCGTGATGGGGAAGTAAGGATGTTGCTATAGTAATATTCGAAGATGACATAAAAATTGGGCGAAGGAGATTATGAAAGGTAATGGGGTGCTGGGCAATAAGGGTAAAGGAAGAAAAATAATATTGTTCTTGATGAATGAAGGTTGCAGGAAAGGATGAGGAACTGAAAGAGGAAATATTATAGGACAGGTTTAGGCTGCAGGAAGTAAATACCTACCTAACCTGAACAATGTGCTCATGCAAATCAAAATTGTGATAAATTAAGTTTTCCCTAATTCTGTAAAGGGATACCTTCAAAATAAATAAATGTGCTATAGTTGTTACGGACCATTCAAAACTTGCCTCTGAAGGTGGACTACCGACGATGACATCTTGCATCAGAGAAATAATATCATGCACCGGGAAATAATTACTTACGCTGCTGAATGACAGAGATTAGGATAAGAAAATGGGGATAATGTGTCTAAGAATAATAAAAGGAAGAAGTGATTACATTAAATGTTCCGTAATTGCATCTTGCCATGGTGGAAAATAATACATTTTAAGAATCTTGCAAGCTGGCCACTACTGATACCATAAAAACTAATGTTTTTGTGTGTGCATCATGTTACCTATGTGGGTGCTGCTATGTGGACACTTTTATAATCACCTCTAAACCCACAGTTGTTCTGATTGGTCATTTTAGAGAACAAAAACAGAATAGAATGCTGCACATTGAACATATCTACCCTTACATTTTATGCCAAAATTGATTTGCACCTAACACCAATATTTTTATGATATTACTATTAAGATATTTTGTGCCAATATATATGACCCCATTCATTTCGAACCTTGAATATGTAGTGGATATCATTAGAGAAGAATTGGATGATTTTTTAAAATGAGAATAATAATTTTTACCTTTCTGAGGCTCAATGCCATAATCTGCCAAATGAAGTGCGCATTAAGAACATAGTGTATTTCTCATACATTATTCAGAAAAAGTCATAATCCCAATAAATATAAGTTGACCCAAGTTACTGCCTTAGCGGTTGCCTTCCAGCAGACATTCGTTAGGCACAAATAAATTTGATAGGTACAAATTTATCATGAGAGGATGCATTATTTTACGAAGATTAAATTTATTTCACTAAATAATCTTAGCAAGGCAAACGTCAACCCTATGTATAAATGCAAAAACAAACTAATATAAACCCAGAATTGGAAGTACATGCTATGTGGTTTAAAGTTTGATTTGCAATAGTGAGAACAGATTTTCTCCCCCTGGCATATAAATATTTCATTAAAATCCATCTGCTGGGAGTAAAGTTTTTCGATTCGAATGGATAATATCACAGATAATAAGTTCATTTCAACTAGTTTTGTATTATTTTCCAAATACAACGAGAATAATAAATACTAGCCTTTAAAAAATTATCATACACCTGTACTCCTGCGGACAAGGAGTGATGTGACTTTATTTGAATAGTTCCCTTACAGAATTTCCCGCTGAACCGCTGAGGAACCGGCAGGGTCATAGAAGACATCTTGGGAAACACTTACGAGGTCATAATTAAATGTCATCTCTGCTATGTAAACTTAATTTGGCTAGTTATAAAGACATTTGCTCAAAAAAATTCTTTATGTAGACTTCCCAGAAAAATATCATAGTTATTAACTACACTCGTCAAATGTGAATATTTTTTTCAGGATAAAGTTATGCAATTGTTTAGAGCGCGAAAATTCAGCATGGTGGGATTAGTCGTAATCGTCGTAAAACATTACCAAAGGTTGAACTCTGTGACATTACCTTAAGCCAATCTGCAAGGACCATTTTGGAAGGATCGGAATCTTCTGCTATGCGGTAGAGTTGAACGGTATACCCTTCTGGAGTTGTGACTGGCAGTGGGATCATATCACTGAAAGAGGAAGATGAAGATATTGGACACAATATATCGTGGTCTTGGCAGATGGTTCTTGAAAAAGGTAGGTACCTATCTAGGAAATCTACATAAATTTAAGCTTCAAAGGATCAATTCACTACGGTTTTATGCATTCTTCCATTTATGCATATAAATAGGCATTTATGACAAGTTTTTGAGAAATAACATTGCAGTTGCGAAGCTATGCACCTAGGGCTCACAATAGTATTTCTACTAATGTAGCGAAAGGGTTACTGTTGGAGTGTGTCCATCAGAAACCTTCCTTAACCGGTATATTACCATTAATAATAAAATTTCTTAACGTCGGCAGTTATACGCGGTGGAGATCCCGAGAACTCTTCATCCAATGTTGTTAGTTATAATGGACTCCTGATACAGTAGCACATACTAAATTTTATTTAGACGGTTTTCTGCAGCTCTTCATCTTCTTCCCAGCTACAGTTTATTCTCTTGTCCTAATATTTTCTGTTGCTTCTTCATCTATCGTCCTTCTTTATTACGTATAAGATTCGTTCAATGACCCTTGTCAAACCCTTCCCTTACGTTGCTATTCTAACAAATCCTGTCTCTGGTTTTACCCAATCCAAATCATCTGATTTTTTCGTAGAGCAATCCACGTGACCTTTTCCGTAATGTGTTACCTATATTATGTCGTTGTTGCCTCTTGGTCATGAATTACTCCTTTTTAATATATTCCACGCTTGGTGTCCGTCGTATTTCTATTTTATTAATGGCGCTCTCTGAATGGGTACATGCCTAGTGGAAATATTTCACTTACTCTATTTTGCCATACATGTACCCTCAGTTTCTTCCTTTCGCATACTAATATTTTTTCCAATTGATTTTCATGTTATTCCCATAAAGTATCTCTTTGATAAATTTCTTATCTGCCTAGGCTTAGGGCTTCTAGATTATCTTGTATAAATGTAATTTCATATTTGAAACGGAGAATTTTCATTCCTCCTCATCACCTTCATTCCTTTAACTGCTAATCCTTATACCTTATTCTCTTCTTACTTAGGTCCCTATTCCAAGTATATAGTGAAAAGTGCTGGTGAGAATTTGCACCCTTTTTTAATTTTTTATCATATATTTTACCCTGATACAGTTGGTACAATTGTTAGGTTTTACTTCTGACGCAAATTATTCCAAATTAGCTCAACCTAGCTCTGCGTGAGTTCTTTTTTCTTGTCAAGAACTCGGTAATATAGCCGTCGGTTAAGCTCGCCTTACCGATTTTAAACACATTTTTGTTTGATGACGACTGAAAATGGTTACAATTTTTTTGGATCGAAGTCACATCCGTGAATAAAAGAACGGTCAAATGTTTACCAGGCATTTAATTGATTTCATCATGCTAAAAAATGTAATATGATGACATTGGAGGAGGGACTTTAAAATTCAGGGGTTGGTTCCTAGGGCAAGAAAGCTAGTATCGGTCACTCGGTACCAGTACCTAGGTTACGAATCACAGGTACCTCGTTACCAGTATCTAGGGCAATAAAACTACATTACGGTCCTTAGGGAAAGAATCCTAGGTCTATATCGGTGTCTAGGTACCTTTACCTACCCCGGGTGAAATCACACCTCAATTATAATCAGAGCTCCAGCTGTATTTTTTTAAAAAATTACTATAATTTTCCGCAATGTGGCATTCATATTTTGAGGAACATGACGTATCTACTCTACTCCTTTAACCATACAGTAGTATATATTGTGGATACCATATGTCTGTTGTGAAATTACCCTTGTCACTGACAGTAGCAAAGGTTCTCAGGGTATCATGTAGATTTGCATCTTGTGGCCATGAAGGGACCCAATGATCCTACGAATTATGTATCTATAATATAATAGCACTAGTAATTTAGATTTTAATTTTCTCCAACGGCTTACAGCACATTAAACTCTACCGTAAAATAATTCCATTCCATTACAAAGATACATCTATTCGAACCTTAGTCCTTCAGATTTGCCCGTTACCCGATTTATTGATAATATATGCCTAATATCTCAATGCTGGCGATAAATGACTGATATCTACTACTCGGTAATGTTTATTTTATGATTTCAACATAACCCCTTTACAAGCTTGTCCTATTGAGAGAAAATCTTAAACTTCGAAAAGTGTTAGTTTTAAGGGGGTGATAGAACAAACAGGGGTTTCTCATCCTCTCCTACGCGGATGTTACAAAATAAATCTGTGAACTTAGGCACCTCTGCTAATACCCTTTTCCCAACCCATCGCAACGCAAAAAGCTTCACGAATGCTTAAGGAAATAATTATGAATGTCTTATGGGAAACTATTGCATTAAATATTTAATTATTAAAAAAAAACGTTTTCGTAAACCTTTATGGTCCTGGCAAGCGTTTATTTACAGGTCAATAGGAAAGTTTCAAGCATTACATAGCACAGTGTCATAATTTGCATGACTTAAAATTGATATAAAAATTCATAAGAAATTACATAATAATCATCGCATTTATTTTTTAATAATATTACTGTTGATAGATATTATGTAAACCACCAAAAAGAATACTTTAATGTAATTATGATTACCATCTTTCCACATTCAAACGATTAACGTAATTTATCTAAAGGTACATTGTTATCAATGAGAATTTCAGTGCATTCATGCGTTCAATTCAAGATTCCAGGTTCTTCATATTTACGTCGTTGTAACGCCTTGTGGGTCACCGTATGTATTTATATGTTGTGTGTGGGAACACCCCAAATTCACCGGTAATCCACTCATTGACCCTGATTTACGCTCGATGTACTCTCAATTGATGTCTCTAATATTTCTTACGTATCTTGTGAAGATTCACCGTACGCAGGTACTAATGGAACTCGACAAAGTATCTCTCTATAAGGCAGTCATTCGGAGTTTATTTCACAACATTCGCATTGTCCTAAACGGACGCACGCATCTATCTATATATTTTCTGGTCCCGGTCTCACATCCCAAAAGAGACCATTATATAGTTTTTCATGCCTTAGTTTCTCAGCAAGTATACAAAATTATAAAATGATGCCATTTTAGTGTACTACTGGTTTCTCAATATTTTCATAATAGACCATTCCATAGAGGACGTGTCATTTGACAGTTTCCATCGTTGGTTGGCTAACGTTTTTGATGAAATGCGTATTTTAGTGGTATAAAAATCGAAATAATAATGAGTTTATTGAGCGATCCTTGGTGCTAAAGTGAAAAAAAACCTAGGATTTTAGCTCAAGGTACAAATCCTAGTTTTTGAATCAGTGTCTAGGATCCTTGATCTGGGACGTGATAGTGGATTTTTAAAAGTGTTTAGTCAACGGTAATCCTCATATTTTCGGAGGTTCGCGGGACAAAACATAGGTCTAGGTTAATAGTGTAGTTAGGGGGCGGCAATTTTGGGTCCACGGTGTTGGTCGGGGAACTGAGGTAAATATCCCAAATGGGGTAGGAGTGATCGCTTCGGGTGGGGGGACTGAAAATCTCAGGGGAACCTCGGGGGAACACCCTGGCCAGCAAAAACTGTAGCTGCACCTATGGTGTAAATAGTTTTACAACTTCGGGTACCAAAGTACCGGGATAGGAGCTCTTGGATGGAGGACTGCCAGTACCTAGAACAGTAATTATAGGTACTGTTATCAATCTCAGGGATCCGAGGTATGTGCGTATCAATACGGAGGTATGGGAGGAGAAGATCCTTGAGCGGGCGGTCGCTGAAAGTGGAATTTAAGGACAAAATATTTATTCAAATTATTTTGTGAATTATGTCGCAAACTATTTGAAATTAAGATCGGAGATAGGGCAGGAAGACTAGATACCAGCACCTAGTGGTTCAGGACTCTAATAACTAAATGAAGTATTCAGGAAAGGTTGTGAATTAACGGCTTTGATAATTCCAAATTCTTGTTCTTTAAATCCAAGATTCATCGTGGTAATGACGTCAAAATTTCGCCACTCTCGAGGGTCAACAGTTTCGAGATGTTACTGAATTGGATCCCCAGGTCAGAAATCCTAGATAACTGTACCTAGATACTGGCACCTACAGTTAGCATCCTAGAAATTTCTATGTACCTAGTTACCGGTATGACCCCTTGCCACAATGTATGAGTAATGAAATGCTTCACTCGCTCAAGAGCCGAATCTATGCAACATATTTGAGCGCTGAGCAGTTAATGTTATTCTGTGAATCCACCCACGATTCGCTAAATTCCCAGTTTCGCAAATATGTCGGTACTTATATGTATGTTAGCATAGAGGATAACATGGTACCTTAGTGGGTAGAGCGTTCGCCTACTGATCAGAAGCTCTTGGGTGATGATTTGGGACGATCCCAACTAAAATCCGATAGAATTTGAGAACCAACAGAAGAGCACGAATGTGTGCAAAAACTGTAATAGTAAAAAAAGGAAATTTTCATGAATGGCGAAGTGATTGAGTGCATACATCCGATATCTTGGGGTCAATAACTATGAGCATTACCAGCTAACAATTACGACTTGTTCCCTAACGGAAAACTCTGAAAGCTTACGTTGGTGAAAGGGGAGCAAGTGTTGGTGTTGATCTCTTTATACATTCTTTTACTCTTTTGGGGTTTTTAAGGTTATCATCAACGGCAATGCAATATTTTTCATTAATCCTTTCGCTTTGATCTTGTTCCAACAGGACCAATATAACTTAGGGGGGTTATTCATTAAATAATACTCACGTTAGATTGAAGACTTCTTGAATTTCAGGTCTCAAGGGATCTCGCTTCTCGAACATCTCTGGAATCGCAGCCCTTAAGGTGAAGTACACGTCGATCACAGCCTTGGCTCTTTCCGGGCTTCCATTACAGGCGTGGAGAAAACGTCGAAAGAACCTTTCATCTGCGGATCAAAAAATATTTGCCTGGCTAAGAAAAGTCTAATAATAAGTTAGCTTTTCCGTCTTTTATCATAAAATCGTGAATTCACAGGATAATTCCTAAGGTCAGTATAGGCGCTCACGATCTCTCGAAAACACTTTTGGTAGGGTGACTTTCCAAGAATTCCCATCCACCGCTTTTGCTTAGCCCAAAGCGGCAGTGTGATGCTCGAATGTTAGTGCCGTGGTTAGATGCTAAGTGAATATCGCAAAGTACCTGTGTCGGTATTTAAGTTCTCATTTCATCACAGAGCGATTTCACGACATTTTTATGGAATGTGTATGTGTCCCCTTTCTCCTCGTCCCCTCGGGCACGATAGCGCTGTAAGAGAATTATCATATCGGTATGGAAGACATACCTCGGGGTTTATAACGAGGGCTGGGAGGAGGGCTTGTAATGGGATTACGCCCAGCCCAAATTGACACCGCTGTGCAGTTCATCATCAGTACCGTACATCGCAGTCATTATATTGCACAGTCCTGCACTGGCCGAATACTGAAGACTGTTTAAATATTGCGACTTTCATTTTAGTATCTTTAATTGCGTGTTTCCCTTTGGCTAGTTATCGCGTCGTGCGCGGATTGTGGAAGTGGTGTTTGCGTAATAGGATGCCACGCTTTCACGCGGGCGTTTTCCTAGCACGCATTCACTCAAGATTTTCAAAATACATGGATTCTTTGAGGCGGGGCCACCGATTTGGACAATCATCGTCATCATCATCGTGGTGTATCTGCTCCACCCAATGCAACCTGAGTCATTCCAGTCCCGACAAATCAGACCGCGCATTATTGCCCCGTGACAATGCAGACCTTCGAAAGTTCAGCCCTACGTCTTTTCCTCCCAGCGATTTTTCTACCTCTAACATCATGGCCCCATAAATATCACTCCCAGGCGCATTTCGCGCGGCAATATATCGATCGATGCGAGGCATGGGAATGTGAATATGAAAGATAATACGTAATAGTAGTATAAATAAAGTGCGGACTATACAAATAAACATTTAGGAGGTTATGTAATGGATGCAAAAGATAGTATAAGCGAATGAGTTCCGTCACTTACCCTCCTAAATGTTTGTTTGAATAGTCACCACTGTATTTATACTCGATTACACATGTAATATTATTTTGCATATTCTTGTTCTCGCACATCGATCGATATATCGCCGCGCGAAATGTAGCTGGGGGTTTACGGGGCTGAAATGACCTTGGTTGAAAAGTCACGGGGACGAAAAGGCCGATTCGTCTGGGCTGGGATAACTTGGGCCCTATGGACGAGATGCCGTCCTTGGGCAGGTCTCAATGGCATCTTTTCCACCAGTCATTTCTTTCCTGTGCTTCCTGCTTCAAAAATTGACGTGTTCTTTCTTCCTTTACATCCGTCGGTATACCGACTTTGTTTCTTCCCCTTCCTATTGATCTTCCCTTCTGCATGTATCCCCTGCTTAAGATTTTCCCCATCCCCGTGTTAATCACCCTAAAATGCGGAGGATCCAGACAATGGACAACGTCACAGGATAATAAAACCAACGGGAGGACATCGCATTAAAGATCCGCTGGATATCCGTAGATCCATGGAAACGAACAAACCAAGCATGGCTAATCCAGTGATAAAATTTTCTGGAGGTTGGATAATACCCCTTTGAATGTATTGTGCAGCGCTGGTTTTGTTACCCCAGTTCAATACAGGGGCATGTGGCCCTTCACTTCAGAACTTGAAAGTCCGGTTCGTAGCTAAGGCTGCCGATCCTTGGTTCACGGTATCTGAACGAACGTGTCTTATACTGTACCGCTTAAAGCGTGCCTTATACTGCACACCTTGACACGAATGGAATGAAATTTTGAATTAAAAGATTTGTTGAATGCATAAATATCCAGTATCCGATGAAATGAAATTGAGATTTTCTTCTCTTGGACACTACATGCTGTTTTTTTACATTAGCTTTCAGAGAAAGCCGGCCGGTTTTTTGTCGTGGGAAATATGCTCGCATGTTGACCCAAAGGCCCCCGGGTTCGAATTCAACCTCAAACAAGTCTGATTTGTATTGCGCTGTAATCCGTTAAACGTAAGACGGGACCCGATGGCCGTGTTTTCGATGTCAATAGTGAATATTATCATTAATTAAAATTTGTAAATACTAGTGTCCGATAAAGGTTTGCTACGCCATCTTTATGATCACAGACTCGAGGGAGTTTGTGCATACTAGGCTAACCGTGTCCGACTCCGTTTGGTGGGTGATTACTCTGCTGTAGAGTTGTGCAGACAAATCAAACGAAGGCTGTTCAGTAGGTTTTCTGAAAGCCCGCTGTAAGGTTGTAAATGCATCCGACTTCGCCCTACTGGCTGGAATACACTTGATGCGATACATCAGTCAGCCTTTATCGCTCTCTTATTTACTAAATGTATTAGGTTAATGCTACAGTTTGATTGAAGATGGTATCAAATAATGAATAATTTTACCTTGTATATTTTAACACTAAAATTTATTGGTACTGCAGGTTTCGACGTATAGGCGTCATCATCAGGTACAAAAGTTTTACAAGAATTTTCACAAAGTTATGCCTGAAACGATTGGATGATAAAAAATGTTTGTTCAAATGTTTTGTAAGAATTCATAAGTTTTTTGTAAGATTTACTGCATGTGCTGAATCATAGGGCCTTGATTAATTGAATAATTATGGCCGGCTTTCCGTTCTTATATTTAAACCGTTTCTTGAGTAAATGGGAACTTTTCGGCCAGGACATCCATGTGGCATATTAATGATAATCGGTGCCAACCCATAAATTCACCAAAAACTTCGCCTTATTCCTAAATTAATAATTCACCGCTTCTCCGAGAATGTCACGGAGGAAAAGTTTCCTTCGTGGAGTTGTGGGGGGAGGGAGTTTCTTTTGCTCAACTCGCTGAGATTTTGTAAAGTCACGAAATTCCGCCGTTCAAGGACGAACGGTTCGACGGGTTGAAATTTTGTTTCGCTTCGTTTGCTCTTCGTAGTGTGCTGGAATCCTCAAATCTATCTGGCGAACTCAATGTGCAAAATCGCAGTCGTCCTTTCTGCTTCGAAGTCGCCTAAGTTTTCAATCGAATTGTTTAAAACTACTTCTAAAGATTACCCCTGTTTCACTCGGCGGTAGCGTTCTTTGTATCCCGGATAGTCATGGAGAATGATGCCTAGCAGAACTGCGAAGTACAAGGTTAGCCTCAGGGAAAAAAATTGGTTTCACCATCCGGGTTATTCATATCATCCGCCTCCTTTCGGTGGTTACGGTTATGGCCGGCCCTACTGTTGTTAGGTTTTGGGGTTGCTTAGTAATAACTGTAGTCAGGTTCCTGTTCCCGATAGTATGTTTCTGCTTCTCCCGTGTCTTGTGTGCAATGGTGTCTGCATTGTTATTGCCGATTTTGAGAGGCTATTTTTCGCTCAGTAACTCACGCCTAATACTTCATATGAGCAACGGTCCTCGAAATTGTCACAAGGTGGTGGCTGGCTTTGCCCGGAGGACTTCTTTCTACACGCGCTATCGATCTTCCCTGAGTGACCATTCAAACATGATTTGCGCTATTAAAACAGAAAATTTCAGGACAGGCAAGATTATTCGTATTGCATTTGATTGCATCTGATGAATTCTGAGAGCATCCACGCATTCCTTCCTTGTGTATAAATGTATAAATTTGATGATGAATCGTTTCGCCACCGAAATGCAAACATAGACGTTATCGAGTCTCATGCTTGTGTGATAAAATACGACAACC
>LYUA01000763.1:306229-317113 GCA_002093875.1 Calopteryx splendens
GCGAGCTTCCCACTAAATAGCACAGATGGATGCGTACTGAGCTGCTGAATGGTTTTAAAATTGAAATGCGCCGCTATCCCCACCATTTACCGTGCTCCGCTTAAACGGAGGTTGCTTTCCTGGAAGGCATCGTGCATAAACACAAAAATCTTCCTATATTATAGTCATGTGGTTAAAAAATGGTGAAATCGGCCAAAAAAACACATTCTAATGTATATTCAAATAACTCTAGACATGTACAGTATTTTGGAGTTTAAATTTTTGCTCCACCTAAGATCTAACCTTTTTTTCACAATGGAGCGTGTGGATTTCCTTCCCGAGGAAAATAAAGTTGCGAACTATTCTTCATCTTCGCTCCAAAATCTCAGTGCTGGAATTTTCATTTCGATTTCCCAGCAAATCCCTTTGCCGATATCAATTGATCCTTACAAAATTCCTGAAATTCATCCCGTGAGGTGGATGCCCTCCCGAAAATGTTGAGAAAATGAGGGAGCAAGGAGAAACTTCAAAAATCTTTGATGAAAGCCCAAACTATAAATAGGTCGGTGGTTTGGTTAGAGGAAGGAGCCATGAATCTCGCTCGAGAATATCTTCCGCGATGGAGTCACTCCAGGAATCCGTGAGAAGTTTCACCCCCACCCCTCCCCACCTTCCCCGCTGTATCCGTCAAGTGTCATTCTTCATCCTTATCGCGATGCCTCTGGGTGTGCCTCGTATTTCCCTGGTATCTCCTCGACCCTTGGCTGGGGAAACCCTTCCCTGACAAATTGACTCGAGAAATAAATACTCCGGAGCCATTGTTACGTGGCGTTTGGTGCTGCCGCTCCGCGAGAGTTCGCCGAACCCACCCGCGAGGTAAAAGTGGCGTTGAAGCGGATGCATTAGCGTTAGTTGCATGGCCGTTGCAAGCCAGTATATTCCATTGGTGAGCAATGGGGACCAATTTAAATCCAATGGGCATTATAAACGTTTGTGTGCAACGCACGGGAGATCATCCATCCAGATCCGGGATAAAATAAAAAAATGTCCTTAATAAGGTGAAATCAAGGCCGCAAGGTTTCTCTTACACTTTACCGTTTTTCAGTTCAAAAGGCGACGCCCTTGGCGGGATTAGTACCCGGAACCAATGAGAAGGTGAGCCCATGCCCTCCAGGCTAACCCGGCCGGTATAGATAATGAGAATGCAGGCAAAGCTGTAACTAACGCGAGGTAATTACGACTGCGCATCTACAGGGAGAATCATTCTCGTTGGGAAAAACCATAGCTGACTATTTTTTCGGGGAAACTAATACAGCGCATCTACAAGGAGAATCATTCTCTCTGGAAAAATCCATAGCTGACTATTTTTCTGTGGGGGAACAGATAAAAAATTTGTTTATATTTGGTTCCAGAGCACCGAATTCTACTCAGTCATGTTAAACGTACCTAGAGCGCCTCCGGGTGCGGTGGGATTAACTAGGTACCGAGAATTCGTTTTTTTCCTCAAATTATTATTATTATTATTGAAATAAGAGGCTAGAGTATGATCGTTTGGTCAAATGGTAACTCATGTAGATTCAGCATCAACCTTTAGACAAAAATGAGCATCAGAAGTTGATATGCGTTAAAGAAATGGGTATTTCACCATAAGGTTTTGATTATATTCTACAGAGAGATAGAACTTTCAAGCGATTAAATACGTAACGGTCATTTGAAATGTCAATTGTTTCTTTTAGTCTGGTTGGTTAGGTAACAAATAGATACCAAGACGACTGATTGTCATGAGTGTGGATTTATCACCAACTGATCGAAGGTTCGATGTAATTTCTGCGGAATCATTGTTCTTTGCGCACAAGTATTCCTGAAGTTTGTCATCTTCTTCGTTTTTGTCAAATTGCTCTTCAGGTGAATGAATCACTTTATCTCCAGATTTGATCGTCTCCTCTCTGTTTTACGTTCCTATAGCGACCGTATTTATACCCGGGCAAAGGATAAATTTTCCGCCGTGATATTTATCAGAAAAAAAACATCCTGAAAATTATTTTTATCGAATGCGGACGCAGTGGTTCAAAATGCTTTCGGCTACGCCAGCCAGACTTCCGTATAATTGAACTGCTTTAAATGTTCATTTTTCCCCTTCATAGTCAACATTCCTGAAACTCCCAAAACATGGTGTTTCGTTTAGCCTGAAGTTTCCGGAGTTCTTTTTTTTATTGTTGCCGCCTGCTACTAATTGAACGCCATATAATGCGTCGGATGAAAATTCCCGGGATTCTCGGGTTAAAATAAAGTCGTTTTGAAAATCCGATTTTCAAAGTTTTTTGGGTAAAAAAACTTCCAAAGTGCACGAGTTGTAATACTAATGGCTAGCGCAGGTTAATTTGCTCTGTCGTTTGGGGAGGGGGTGGATGGAAGTTATAGTCATCATCATCGTAAGGCTTTAAGTTTCCTTTTCATTACTTCATTTAACATATAGGAGTAGTGTTCTATTAGAAGTCCTTAACGATGGGAGAATTACATATTTTTTGAACCATATCAGTACAAGTTATTATACATGATCAAGTTTGATACACATGTTTAAGTAAAATATTTTGACTTGCTTCATGTTTGTTTTTCAAACAACATCAGACTACAGTTTTTAGTTCGATTGAAATAAGGAGAAGAAAATCACACTTATTAATTAATTAATTAAAAGTGCTTTGATTAAACATTTGAGTCCACCTGAATCTCTTACTGGACAGAGGGGTAACATAGCCCAGCAAATTGACATAGACAGCCAAATTGCTGAATAATTTAAATCCGACTATCAAAAAGCTAGATGATTAAATTTAAAATATTATATTGAGTCACAATTTCATTTTTTGTTTACTGGAGCGTGCATAATTTCTCAGATTGTAGGAATCCATAGAGATCAGTAGGTTTGTACTCGTACAGTTAATTAAAATAAAATCAATGAAAAGGCTAAAATGAATCATACCATCACTGGTTAGTGAACAAAATTCCAATCTCTTTAGAATACACCGTTATAAGAATGTTTGTGCATAGATATAATTAATTGGCAGTCGTGCACGGTCGTGTTTTATGTTGATCATTTAAAGATCTGACAAATGCAGCGCAACATTTTCAGCAAAAGTTGAAAGAGAGGTAGAAAATAAATTTGATACCCTTCCATACGTTTCTGATTCGCATTAAATTGAGACTATACTTTTCCATTAGCCAACAAGAGTGGCACACATTAAGCTTGGAAATTATTCACAGCTATACGAATTAATGAGTAATTTATATTCAATACATTTCTTTTTCATCAAGTTTTTTATTTATTTAAATTACAGCGTAGTAAACGTTTAGAAAGTATGAATATATGAAGGGGAAATGGTGTAGGGAAAGCTAGAAGGGTTTAACTCGAAATGTATATGAATTAAATATTAGTGTTTCAGAAACTGTCAAACCCTGCATTTAATAGGTGGATCACCTTAAAAAGCTTAGATGTTATGGTTTCAATGGCTGGGCGCTTGTGGAAGAACTATTTTCATCATCGAAATTATCAATTCGAAATTGAAACGCATGCATGGAAATTGTAATAAACGAACTTAAACATCATAGTTCTGGGGCGTACATTTTTAAAGAGTTTCCATGTTTTTTTAATTTTTTTAGCTAATAGTTTTTAGTAAAATACTTCGCCCTAACCTGGTCCGTAATGTTTCACTATTTACTAATTTGTGCATTTCAGCGGGAGTAAGGAATTGGGATTTAAGGTTGGCTGCCGGATGAGACTGCTAAACTCATGGAAGTAAAGAATACTCTCTCATACCTATATTCAGTGACTCTGGATTTGGATTGGACAGATTTTACTCGACATTACTATTCCTAGGAATGCTTGAACGGGTTTTCTGACACATATTTTTAGGATTCTTAAAGTTGGATGTAGTCTCTTTCAGCTCTCAAAAAGCTAATTAATATCTCGTTGAAACTTATGCATCTTTGCACTTCTTATTAATCTATTATGAACAAATTTTTAATTTCTTGATTATCAGTTAGATCATCTTCTCCCATTGCGTTATTTTATTTCCTGATAAATTTTAGGAATAATTCGATATTACTCGAAAGATGTATTGATTTTTCGAAAATCTAAGAATTTTTCGATGTTGTGTACGTGGTCTTTAACGTTTACTTGCAGACGTTACCTGGAGTTAACTTTCATCGTTTGTCCATTTTTTCAACTTTTTAATTCATCCTTGCCATGATAACAAATGACTTACTGTCGGATATTCGTGAAGTGAAGAAATATCAATGAAATTTATCACGATGGTCACAACTGTAGTCATCATAGTAATTAGTTGAAATGCAGTCGAATATCAGAGTAATATAGTGCTTTAATTTATTTTTTTAATGAAGAGTATGTTCATTCCGATTTGAATGCATGCATGATGATCTAAATTGAAAAACACGCCTCTACTAAAGAACCTCATTATTCTTCCGTGACAGTACCTAACTTTCCTTTTTATGCCAAACCTTATTTAATGTAAATAAACACCTATAAATTCTTTTCAATTTTAATAAATGAGCGTAACTATTCGAAAATAACCGAAATATTTCGATGGTAAAATAAAAAAAACAACCATTGAATTATTTAATCTTCCCTAATTGAGTTTCAACTTTTCTTCTTATTGCGGTCATAAAGTGTATAAAACCGTTGAGCGGAATATATTTACGAGGGATATAGAAAAAAGGGGAATGTATAATTCATATTGTTTTGAAATAACGGCGCAGTCTTAATATTCGTGAAAAATAAATTTAGTTTTCCTCCATTTTTTTGCGACAGCAGCGCCACGGATAATAATATTTTTTTATTATTCCCACATTCAGACAAAAAATACCTACGGATGAATGAATGCCTTTTGAATGAAGCATCGCTAGGTCTGAATGCTGTTTGTTCTGTAAAATGAAATCATATAAATATAAATTCGTGTCTGGGAGAGGGCTTCAAGGTAGCAAATCGTGTGGCTGTAAAATGAATGCATTGGTGGAAACGGGAAAAGTTTGAATTCGAATGGTTGTTTGCAATTCGTAATGGGAGCGAGTGTTCCAGAATCTTCATGGAAATGGTCTCTATTAACATTTCCCTACTCATGTGAATGAAATGAGTTCATGGCGGAAGCGTCTTTTCGAGGGAACGTAAAAAGTGTAACGTTACCCGCAAAAGAAAGGAGTCGGGATTTAATGATTTCTTTTCTCGGCTTCTTGAGTGAACTAGAAAAAA
Source organism: Calopteryx splendens (assembly GCA_002093875.1). Classification (NCBI taxonomy): domain Eukaryota; kingdom Metazoa; phylum Arthropoda; class Insecta; order Odonata; family Calopterygidae; genus Calopteryx; species Calopteryx splendens. The sequence continues at coordinate 311,469 of LYUA01000763.1, forward strand.
AAATTACCATTTTTCTATCGAAAATAATTAGAAATTTATTTTAATTTATGGAATAAAACGTAGGCAATGTAGACAGAAATTAACCTACCAAGTTTTAAAAATGAGTACATAAGATAAAATGCATCGAAACTGAAAAATAGTCATGGTTTTTCATTATATTAAATATTTATTTTCTTGATATTATTCTTATGATCAACGAAGTGTTTTGAAATGTTATGTAATTTCATATTTCATTTTTCTCTCAATTTAAAATAATAAATGAGCAATTTCTACATAAGTGAGTTTTAGCTCATGTTTCAAGTTTTGTATGGAGATTGTAGTGCAGTCTGCACCTTTGAATGAAATTTCCCTGCTTTACGGTAAAAGCTTGTATAACACTTGAAATTTATTTCCCGCTTTGATTTATTTAGATTTCAAGCATTAAACTATTATTATTAAAGTTAATTTTAATTCTACTGATAGTTAGATTGAGATAATTAAAGTTCCTAATTTTATTAATAAAAAATTAGGTCAGTAATATTATGTCATCGTAGTGAATCAGTAGTCCCTTGAAAGAGTCAAATATCAGCTTTGTTTGTAGTTTGGAGTCCGAAGGTTTTGCTATAATTACTCACCTAGCATATAAAAGGGCGCAAAGCTATTACTTGTATATTTAACGGGCGAGTGAATACGCACTCTCATTAGAAACATCAGGTATATATTACTTTTCATTCACATTGGATATTTGCTGTGATATGAAAAAATCCTCTCTCGAATTGATTCATAATACCCATAAAACGGAAAAAAAAGATTAGATCTTGCCAAGTGGAAGCATTGCAATCACTTCAGTTGGGACCTATATATTTCCGGATTAAGAAGGTGAATACACATAGAGCAAAATTTTATAATTAAATTGGTATCAAAATTAATGAAAATGGAATAAACAATTTTCTACGTATTTAAATTTTCATTAACTGATTTTATTATATTGGCAGAATGCCACTTACCTATGAAGTTTATTCGTTTATCCCTAATAGTCCAAATACCCATTAGTGAATTGCTTTTTTAAGCGAGTTGGGACAAAATTATCCCATTAACATTAATATCTCAACAGAAGTCGACGATCATTCGAATTTTTGCTCAATAAGCTCGCCGAAGTTACTTATTTTCCCTTTGGCTCATAGTACTGCATTAATTATTTTGGTGCTTTAAGGGCTCCACACGCAGGTATATTCATTTTATCAATAGTTCTTAGATCATTAGTTCTTATTAGACTTTTAATACTTTACAATGCATATGCAACAAAAAGTAGTAGCTACTTTCGTAAATCTCGCTGGTTTCATTTGAGTGTAGGAATTGCTTATTGAAGTGACAATTTACTGACTTATGGTGAGTGGAGTCCAATTAACTTTACATATTAGGTCTGCATTGTCGAGAAGTAAGAAAAACATAACAGAAAATGTGAATATTATCACGTAGCTCTAAGGAAACAGCTAAAACACCGCTTCATGCTATGAATCGTAACGTTTCCCTCACTGGTCGTTGGACATCTCTTAGAGCATTTGTGATGAATGTAACCTTTTCAGTTGCTTCAAACATCATTATGTTAAGGTGTCTTTTTTACTTTAGAAATGACAACATGCCTTTAAATTTAGTATCAAAATGCACTTTTTATATTTGGGTTTCCTTGAATTTTTACTGAGGGATGAGCGTGTCTTCCATCCTCTAAAATGCGTCGTTAAGCTCATAAACCAAATATTCTGCCTAGATATAATTCCAATCCCAAAATATTTGTAAATAGATCTCCTAAAAATCACTCAAAAAAATATAAAGAAGTTGGTGGCTATGGATTTTTAAATTTTACTTACATTTTCTTCGACGAACGCAGGGTAATCTATTATTAAAAATATTTTCTTATGATAGGTATATAGCATTGATTTTAAATGCAATTTTTTAAGATCTTATTATTAAACTTTGAATGTTATTTTATGGTTACGGATCATATTTATTCAACTATATTTATTGTTCTTCATTCTGGTGGAAATTCTTTTCTGAAAAAAAACCGGGAATTTGACTAAATATGAAAATTAATAGGCATATGAAACCTGTCGTGGAAGCTTAAAAAACAACACGAAATTTCCCCAGGAGTCTTTAAGATTAAATAATGCGTTTTCTTAGAAAAGGGAAAATTTGTGACAAATTGATGAAGTGACATTTCGAATTCAAATGCAAACTTTCATTATGCATTTTGCTCTCAAAAATTCATTCGATACCTGCTTGAGCCGTTCGCTCGGAAGGCAAGCTATGCATTCAGAAGTGATTCAACCGAATGGCCGTCCATTTTGAAGATTATTTTCCATGCCTGGAATTCTAGTCGAGAGCGATTTTCGGTCGAAGAGAAATCTCCCCCTTCTCCTCTGGCTCCCCCTCCCCCTACGCAGCGGTGCAAAACCTTGCCAATCCCACAAGGAACTCATCGGGGCCACTTCCTTTTTAATCATCCATCCTCAACGCTTCCCTTCCCGGAATCCATCACACTCCAGCCTTTCCTCGCCATTTCACTGCTGCGCGCCCCACGCGCCGCCTTCCCCCGTTCCCAATACTCTTTGCCCTCACGCCTGGGAAGGCTGCAAGTCCTGCCGTTGTTTCCCCTTCTTGTTTTGCACCGTGGATGGAAGCGAGGAAAATCAATTTCGCCCGAGAGATGATGCTCTTCTCGGAAGACAATGGGGTGAGATCGCCTGAAGGGAAGCAACATGATGGTACGCGATTTGAAACGACGGTATCGGTGAGCAAGGAGAACTTTTGCTGCGTGCTTTGGAAGATCACGTGGGAACAAAAAGGCGAAGGCGTTGGAAAAAATTACGCGATTCGTACAGCCCGAATATGCGAAGTTTTGAGTTAATATTCACAAGATCAGTATGCTTTCAGTACCTACAAGCCGAGGTAATTATTACTTTTTATTGTCCGACACCACGCTGACTAATTGTGTGTTTGCCCTTAGCATTCTCATGTTCTTCTGTTACGTGTTTTTTTCAACAATGAGACTTTGTATATATTTTGTCTCAATGCGCGTATAAGAGCGCATGCCAAGCAAACGCTTTAGCCATGGTGGATTTTTATTGCTCGCATAGAGGCCAAGCGCGCCTGAAATTAGATTCTCAAAAGTGATAACTTGAAACAACTTGGATTCTCATCCTGTTCATTCCAAAATAATCTTATAATGAAAAAAAAGTGAACTTGTTTTCATTACTTGAGTGAAATTAATTACGAATTCAGTTTAATTTAATTGTGCCTACGGACCGTACTATGTCTTTATATTTCCCGAAAATCGGCTTTAGGTGTCTTGCTCTTAATTAAGAACTGAGAGCAAAATTCAGTTGAGGAGGGCTCTTGGCTGGTTCTTAATTCAATGTGTGATACCTCTTTTAGTATTGCAAGTAGGTTTAAATTATCTCATTTGTTTGCTTCAAAGATTAGTTCCCATAATTTTAAATGTCACCGTAAGAATAGCTTTTCACCAGTTGCTGAACAGTATTTAATTAAAATTAAATGCAGTATGAAATATATATGTGACAGTCCTAGTAAAATAAAGCTAGTGCTTTTAAAATTTTCTTTCGGGTCAGATTATTATGAAAATATTTAATTTCATTAGTTAATCTAGAACATTTGATAGGGAACTGAAGGATGCATTTTAGTCAGCACAGCACACACACACAAAATATTCTTATCTATTTCTTAGTGAATAATTAGGTTTTATCAATCTTTTTTATTGCTTTTGAAAAGCCACAGATTGAATAATATTGCCAAATGGCACTTTTCAACAACTTTCTATCGTTCTTTTCTATGAAGTTTAGTGCTGCGAAATATTTTTCATGCTAGAGACCAATTGTTTCTTAAGTTAATTGAAAAGCCACAGATTGAATAATATTGCCAAATGGCACTTTTCAACAACTTTTTATTGTTCTTTTCTATGAAGTTTAGTGCTGCGAAATATTTTTCATGCTAGAGACCAAAAATTCCTTGGTAGCCTGTATAGTTCTAATGTCACTTATTACGCGGATCTACTACGCTGGAATAATCCAGTACACCGGCAGAAATTCAGCTTATTGCCTCCACATCAGTTCGTATTTGTGTTTTCCTCGAGTGGCTTACTGCATTTCTATAGACATATGCGTTCGGCTTCTCCCGGAGGGAAAACCGAGGACCAAATTGGATCGCCGAGGAGGAGGATTTATGAAGAATTGCCGTGAGAAAGAGATAACGGAGGCTTTTACATTTTCTCAATTTCCCTTCTAGAGTAACGCGTTGGCTCTGGTTGGTGTTTATCGTTGCTTTTTATGGATTCTTAGAATAGAATGGCGGCTCAAGCAAGCGCACCGACTGCGTTCTCATTTCTCTCTCCTACCCTCGTCGACGTTTAACCGGATGTAATTTTCGCCCTCATTTGCAGTCGTGTAACGCAGAATATCATATTATCGGGATTCCTTAAACGCTTTCAAATCGACCGAATTATTTCCACGGATTGGTAGGAGTTAAAAAAAATTGTTTCGTGTACCGTTCTTTTCTTCGATAAGTATGTGACTCTCTTAGCAAAAATGTTCAAATGATTACTCGGTGAGAAAGTGAAGGATTTGCTCAATCACTGGGTTCAATTATCAATAAATTCTATAAAATTATCACTTCACCTTTATTCGGGCAGCATAATGCGTAGCCATGGGGCCGTTTTAAATGTATTGCATTGCAATGGATATTGCAATATATTCGTAACGTTTACACCTTTTTAACGCTGTGATTATATCCAGTTTTTCTCTTCATGATAATGAATTCTTAATAATTCGAGAAATTTAGCCTTTAAACATAAATGGGCGCATCAATTTCGTGGAAATTATGAAGTTGTGAAATGCTCAGGGATCTAGGAAAAAGTCACATAAGGCAGGTCATACTATCTTGTCAATAGGGCGAAATAGAGTCTAATCAATTCATCTCATTCAACATTTTGCACTCTTGACATAAAATACATTTGCAGTGAAATAACTTATGAAATTCAAACAGTAAAAGACAGATAGTGTAAAAGTCAGGAATCAGAGAGAAACGGCATTAAAAATACAGAGAATACGGAATACATTGGGTTGGATAGAGTTAAAATGCGTATCCAGCTACTATAAAAAGTAAGCTGATCTATTAGCTGGGGGACAGTAAGGAGTTTTGCAAGTGCATCACGGCAGGCAAACACCAGTGCACGTGTTGCCTATGGATGAGTTATTCTAGAACAATACCTATCTATAAATGAATAAAACACGAGATGATGAAAAATAATAAATATCCCCTCTAGAATTTATGCACCTTCTTGTATCTATAAATTTAAAAATGTTAACTTGGCATCATCTTCTAGGATTAATAAATGTTTGAATCCACCTTAGAGAAAATCAACTAAATTTCGCGCGGAATAAAATCCCCTTATGCTTTTGTTCTGTATCTTGTGTCCCTACCGGAGTTTTCGGGACGTGACGCAGAGCTCTAAGCGGTGTAATAAGGGATGTCTGCCGCCCCTCGTGCATGGGTGTGTTCGAGGAATCGTTTACGATTTGCGTTTCCATTGAGAATTTCGCCTCCCCCTCCTCCTTAAGGTGGCACGCCGTAAGTGCCATAAACGCCATCTCCCT
>LYUA01000764.1:58541-72577 GCA_002093875.1 Calopteryx splendens
GTAGGGGGGCCAGTTCCTTTCCCTGTACTGCCTGTGATTTCCCAGGATGATCTGCCACCCAAAAAATGATACACAGCTTGGGTGAACCTGAGAGTGCCCAAAGGTATCACCAGGAATCGAACCCGGACCTTCAGGTTAGATGCTCAGCATTCTACCCATTGGGCTACTACACTAATTGGAGTTGCTTATAATAAAAATAAATTTGGAGTCAACCTCAGCAATCAACTAATGAGATATGGGGCATTTTCACATAAAGCGGTGAAATGGTGGCATTCACTAGCTTTTCACTTGATTCTAATGGGCTTGGTAAATACAAGCATAATGTACAATTTAGAACACTGGAAGCTAGTTTCCAGCTCCTGATTTATGCAACAAGTCTGCACCCAGCTGGTGATGATAGAAGAGGAGCCAATGAGCACACCTTACACAGCTCAACTTGGATGCCTGTCAGAGAAGCATTTTTTGGTAAGGATACTTCTTCTACCAGGGCAGAAAAAAGGGCATAAAAACATCCAAAGTTTGTTATGAGAGGGAAAAGAAAGAAACAGGTTCAGGAGTAAAGAAGATGCCATACCACCTGCAAAATAGGATTTTGGGTCAAGCTATGGTTCAGAATATTCCATTCTAAGTGATTGTTTGCATAGTATTTTTTATTAGTATTAATTTAATCAAAATATTTCTTTGAAAATGTTATCATTTGCTTAGTATTTAAATATTATTATTATTAAAAAATTTTAAAAATCAAGTTATTGAGCTAAAATTTCTTATAGAGTAAGATTTATTCACGTTTCAGACATTATTTTCTCTTATAGATAAAATTTCAATATTTAAAATAGCATACATTTCTACAACATAAGTACTAAGGTATAAAAATGTTAAAAATCTGAAAAGTAACAAATTTTGCCACCACTGAGAGGGCAACCTGAGTGTAAAGGCCTGTTTACATGGGGCATTTATTGCTACAATAATTCGCGAACAACTGCACAGGAATAGAGCATGTTCTATTCCTGTGCAGTCGTTCGCGAATTACTGCAGCAATAAATGTCCCGTNCCTGTGCAGTCGTTCGCGAATTACTGCAGCAATAAATGCCCCGTGTAAACGGGCCTTTAGAGCTGTGTTAAGTATATTGGGGAGTGTTTGGTAAAGTAATTGAAAGAGAGTGAAAAATAACAATGAACGAAATTATAGAAGCGCAATGTGTTGTGCCTGGTACGGGATTTACGGATCATCTGTTAGCTCCTCGTACTTGAGAAATGCATGGATTAGTGAAAGAGGAGTTGTGTATTTTTTCATTTGGAGAAGGCGGATGATAAGGTAAATGGGAGATATGTGTAAGGTTTTAAAAGATTATGAAGAAAGTAAGTATTGAATGATGTATTAAGTCACACACAAGTAGAGCATGGGAATTATTTGAGTGAATGGTACCTTGAGTGACTGGTTTGAATTATAGCATAGGAGGAGCATACAAGGATGCTGAATGTAATCAAGACTGTTTAATGTGTTTATGTATACTTATGATATTTATAGATCATTTATGAGATGGATGCATAGATAAGGGAGGTGAACAAATTGGACATACATGTGTACCCATCCGTCTATATGCTGATGATGGAGTTGTGGCATTTCCACCACTCCCCCTTTCCTCTTCTCTGACATCCCCACTCAGCAGAATTCACTGTCTGGGACTTAGCCGAAGGACTTGCCCAATGGACATGCTAATGACAAAACTTTTGCATATGGCCCAAAATTGCATCATGGTACCCTTCGTCATTTTGCTATCCCTGAATCTCACTTGTCGCACCACCTTCTCACTGGTTAGGAGTTGACTTTTATAACTCATGGGATAGTAGTATATCCAGTACTGTGGCTGCCAAAGGCAGAGCAAAAAGGTCAGATATTTCTCGGTCCCATATAAAATAAAAATCTGCTCCTAATTCTCCTATTGCAGCTGGCCCATTTGAGAACTATTTAACTGATGCCAGTTAGGGGAAGCCAATGGTCTTAGTTCCCAACCTCCTGTCCACAAAACCCCCTTCTAATTTCTACCCCACGTGACCTGAATATCGACCATGAAGTGCGAAAGTCAGTCGAAGGTACCTGAAAACCACAGCAGACAGGAGCCTCTGAATAGGGTTTGATAAAAACAGGGTTGTGAAGTTCTCACTCACTCCTAACTTGCTTGTTAAGCCTCGTCTATTTTTCTAGTCACAATTGTGAGTTGCCTTGGCATTTATCAAAACTATCAATTCAGCTGTATCTGCCCTGTTGGTTAAATAAATTCTTATTTTAGTTAATAATTTTTTGTCTTCCATAGACCTCCAGTACTCACCCGATTGGTCCGAGGAGGGCATCCATCTGCTAATTTTACCTAAGCTCTCATACTGATATGTTTCATAGTATTGCTGGCTGAGCCCAGCACATCCACCGGGTGCATCCCTGGATAGGTATAGTGTGGCAATCAAGGGAATGGTATTAAGATCAAATTAATCCGAAATGGAGGTAGTTACGTGTGAATGGGAGAAATGATTGCATAGTGAGTGAAAATGGTAAAGTAATTGAGAATGTAGATGATTGAGTCTTAATGGACTGAATGCTTGCAAAATATGGCAATATAGATGAAGAGATTAAAAGGTGTGCAAGTGCTGGCAGAAAGAGGCAGTATGTGGAGTACATTAAAAAAATGAATATTTGTCTAAGGAAAAAATGGTAGTGTATAAAAATGTACTCATCACAATATTTCGAAAAAATAAAAATATTGTACGCCAGGAAAACCAATGATGTCAAATAAATGTGATGGGTATGGAGTATTTTAGGAGTGTTTGTCATAGGAGACAAGGTAAGGAACGAGAGGTTATGAAATAATATACTATAATAGTTTGAAATAAATTTGCTATGCTGGTTAGTTAATGATAAGAGAATGAATAAAAGTGAATATTACAAAACATGTGTATATGAGAGAAGAGTAAATGGTTTAAGAGGAAGGGTTAGACTGAAAAAGTCATGGGTGAATGTGGTTGAAGAGACTCTTGAGATGAAGGTATATTAGATACTCCCTCTTGAACAAAAAGCATGCATGAATTTGACATGTGAAAGGAGTGTGCCAGGACAGGGTAGTATAGAAAAAGCTAGTGAATGATAGTCAATTACTTGAAATGATTTTAAATCGCATTTTTTCACTGCCTACCTTGAAAAGGGATGGCATGTAATAAGTTGTCCATACTTTTACTTTGTGATCTTAGGCTCAACACTTCTCATTTGCTTTGGTAAATATAATTCCTGGCCTATGCACTGAGGCATTGGTATCCAGGATTTAAAATTTCAGCACTGGTATCTATTGCAATCTACAACTACTTATGACTATTAGATTTTTTTCCATTTTTCATGGAAGACTTTCTAATACTATAACATCTTAATGCAATGCTCAGCTTTTAGCCATTTAATTTAAACAAAAATACGGTTCCCAGGACAAATCATATTTAGAGCTAAGAGAGGCTAAGTAGGTCTTTAATATTCATCAGCTGAAAGCTCTTCATCAGTTCAAGCAAATTGGCATACATAAAGATACAATGTATATTCAAGCATATTTAAGGTATCTTATAACATTTTTTAGAATTGTTTTTGTTTAGGTAAACATTAGTATGAAAAAAGTACTTTCATTTCAATTTAATAGTGGAAATTTTTAATACAACAAAAAATGGTACCTTTTACATAGTATGTAAGGTTAGGTAAAAGAATGTGATAAAAATGTTAAACCACCAAGAGGCTTTGAAATGGATTTGGCCATTATTTACGAACTTGATCTCTGCAAGAGACCAGAGTGAAAGGTGTTTTTTTTATATTACCATAAGATCCCAAATACCAATGACAAGACTATAACTTGAATAGAGGGGAAATATGAAACTAAGAATGGTCTTGTTTTGGAAAAAAAATTCAATGGACTTTATATAAATTTATATATAGGCATATCCCCCATGCTTGGCTAGTTTAAACTTGAAAAAAATTGGATCCTAAAGAACAGGCTAGCCCTGTGAAAACTGAAAAGATTGATATGTAATAAGTATTAATCTCAGATTGTTTAAGGATCAGCATTGCTGCTGGCAGAATGTAGGCAAGTTACCAGTGAAAATAAATAAAAAAAATGGTCAATAATCATATTTTATAAATCAAAAAGTAATATACATTAAAACATCTCAATAGACACCAACAAAAAAAAACTCAATTTTTGCAGTGAATGACTGATGAATGTACATGGTCACAAAGTCATGAAATTTACAAAGAGTAGAATTAAATGATCTTTCTTTTCGTTTCATATAAATATTACAACGAGGTGAATAGCAAGTTTACTAAAATCCCTAATTTGGGCAATGAATGAAAAAAAGTTGCCCATGTCCTTTAGCGTCCTTGTTATCACGCCTCAAGTACTGGGCCTGGCACCCGTGCTACCCCTTTGGACTGTGGGAAAATGAAACAACAATAGCTATAACACCATGTAACCAAAATAAACTGTACAATAAGAATGATATTTTACATAACTAATTTTGTAACAAATTCATCATAAAGGAAAGTTGAAAACAATATGGCAAAGTTTACACAAAATATTTGGGTAGTTTTATCAGGGGCTTCCAAATCATCAAAAATTAAAATTCACAATATGGCACGTGTGCATTATAAAAATTCACCTAATAGCAAGTTTGATATTGTAACATATTAACGAAACTGATAAAAACACCATCTATTGAGCATTTGTTTTTAAAAACCGAGTTTAATAAATCAAAAGTGCATAAGAAAATTCTTCATTTTGCAGTTCAAATAGAACAGAAGTTCAGTTCAAGCTATAACTGTAAGTAATAGCAGTCTATATACATATAGTGCAACTGGATGAGCTAATGGGGTGAATGCTTTCTTATTATCCAGGAAGCATTTAGGTAGTCATTGAATAAAATTTGTTAGTCTAATACATTGACAAGGAGAAGCCTATATAATGTACGACGGCAACATGCAATGATGTATTATTTAAGATGCTAATGATAATTAATATATTATTAATAGTTAAAAATCTTATTTTCAGATGAAAAACATCGGTATGAAATGTCAATGAAATAAGTGGATGTTTTGTGAAATTCTGGTATATAGGATAGTCTTAAAAAATAAAGCTTGATTACATTTGAAAGCTGAGAAGACTGAACCTTACAGCAAGATAGATTAGAATATAACAATGGCTACCTTAAACATGAGAATAGATGTTTTAAAGACTTAAAATTTACATCATTGCAAAAAAAATTATAACATGGAAATATCATAGAAAGGGAATACAAACTTGTATTTCAAAATGTTACTTATGATTAGCTGTGTACATAGGACCTGGAAAAAAAGCTACAAGATCAAAATTAGCAACTTTACTTGAAAGTCTTTGGAAATTACAAATTACATGCAAAGTAGGTAAGTATTTTTTACCAATAGATATATTTCATATGCAAAGAAATGTATTTCCAATATATTTTAAATAAAATAATATTCTATAGCATATATTATCACCCTAATTAAGCTATGGCAATCCTACGCATGAGAATAGCACTTTTTTGACCTAAGTTAATATTAATTCTACCAAACAAACTAACAAGAATGAAAATGGGTTATTAAAGTCAAATATGATAATTTTCTTTGACACTTAAACATTTTTTTTGGTAAATAAGCAAGTGAAATCCACGAGAGTACAAAAATGCTTCTCTCTCTAAAATATAATTGATCATTGATGTTAGCATCCCTTCCTTTACCTTACTCAATCTCGGAAAGTAATCAATTTGCTAGTATGAACAAACCAAATGTAATGGCATTAATACATTTTTTTTAATTACACCATATGAATGACACTCACAAAACATTTTAATGGTCAACATCTTCACCTAATTATTGACTTCTACAGTCAAATAAAGCAGTATTGCAAATACGAGGAGATAAAGTCTTGCATTAGAGTTTCTATTACCAATTGTTTTTATATAGATACATTCCATTGTAGAATTGTGAATGGAATTCATAACATCAGTCCATGATAATAACAAAGAGCAAATATAATGTCTTTATTTTTAGTCCTTGAAATAGAAATATGAAAAAAAACACTAAAAAGTTAGCATTTACATATATAGAGCAAATTTGATATTGCATGGGACATAACTAAATAAACTGGGATCAATTGACTGACTCCACTGCATGTAATCTATTAAATTTTATGCTACATAATTTTCAATTACAACTTGATTCATATGCATACATTTTTTGTTAACGATATCCGTTTGAGTTCATGATCTGAAAAAGGATCTTTTGGCAATTCTCATAACATCATTCCAAATAAATACAATAACTTTGAATACCAAGTACATAAATAAACCTACATAGATTTAATTTCAAAGCTATTCCTCTTTCCCTTAGGGACATTATAATGAACCAAAAAGTCTTCTTTTAGATTTTGGTGCTCCCACTGCAATAATTTACAAGAAATGCATAATATGAATCTAATTAAAATACCTTGTGTCTCACGTTTCATAATGCCATTTTCACCCAGGTCAATAATTGAAGGATTAGAACAAAATTGAAGAAACTGAAAACATGGCTAAATACTTAATATTCAGTAAAATTGTAAAAATAAAATAAAGATATTTTAAAAAGCAATTTGGCATTTGTAAACATCAGTTATACTAGACACAGACCAGTTAATAAGTTATGTGTACAAAATTAGAGGGAACCATGTATTTGCTTCATAATTTTTTTAAGAAATATAACAAATCAATTGGGATTTACTATCCTAACAGTGGATGAAAATAATAAGAAGCAAACACAAAGAGCCCATGGTTGGGCTCTTATAGTAGAAGGTTTTTCAGCCCTAGAGTACTCCTGGGAAACATATTTTTCACTAGTCTTTTGAGAAAGTGAAATTTAAAATTCTACCTTTCGTTGAGAATTGGTCTGCAGAAAGAGAGATACTAAAAATTGATTGAATTATTAAGGGAAAGGTATTGGTGCTCTTACAAGCTAAGGGGGGCATGCAAATTTAAATACTGTAGTTTTATGCATTCAACAGTTATTGCAAAATTTTCCGTGTTTATCTTATTAGTCCAGAGTGAGCCTTCTAAATGAACATCAACTCAACTGTATGATGAATGTAACAATGACTTCATTCCCAAATATTTTTACTTTAACTTGCTGATCATTTAACAGAACCTTGTACATTGGGATATCTGTAATTATGTGGTCATTATAATTTTTTTCTGGCCAACATCATCATCTCACCCTAAAAATATTTAAAGAGAAAAAATATTGGTAACTAGGTTTTACAAATATCCCACATCAACTGAAGGACCTTTATAAACAAGTTGCATTTTTTTTATGAATGCAAAAAAAGTTCACTTGTGCAAATTTAAACATTTTTTGCCATTTGTACTATTAAAATATTTGTTTTAGGTTTCCTCTTCTAGTACCACTCCTAACACTTTTAATATTTTTTAATAGGCTTCCAAGATAGTTAACATATTTTAACAATAGCAAAATGTTTTACAATCTCTCTACTATTGATATTCTAGACAATATTTATGATGGTTTTGGTTTTTATACTGTCACCACCAGCTTTAAAATAAATATTTTTCAGCATCTATGTTCCCCTAAAATAAAACTCAAACTGAGAGAGGAGATTTGAACTTGATTTCAAGAAAACGTTTTAATTTAAAAAGTTGGTTAATTGAAATACAAATTCAACTACACAGTGTTTAAGATATATTTTAATGTAGAAAATCACTATTACCTGACATTTAAGTCTTAATTAAAACATATAAATCGATGTGTAATAAAATATATAATATATTAAGAATGGAAAAAAATTTAAGATGACTTGTCATTTATCGTAGATGAAAATGAAGAGCAACAAAAGAAATGTTCACAAATTTATGAAAATGGACTCATGATTTAATGGGAAAGTTTCATTACAGAACAGGTTGCATATGTACAAAACAACTAATTTCATAAACATCACTCCAACAAATGTCCAACATATGTTTTTTACCATAAATGAAAAATCTTCTCACTCAAAAATATGCATACTAATAAAAATACGATACTTCTAAAAATAAACATTAAAATGTACTCTTAAATCACAAATTTTATGTTTAAACAATATATGGCAGTAAGTTATAAATTGAAAATGACTTTGATACTGATACTTGAGGAAAATCATGGATTTGAGGAATCAAATGCAAGCAACTCAAAAACCAGATTGCACTTTTTAATAAACCATGCCAATGGGATGAAACTTATATCACATGATTATCCACTAATTAAATTATACGATTAGACATAGCCAATAGAATGTAATTATTCTATAATTTCACATAGGTTCATGGTAACACAATGACAATAATGTATCACTAAAAATGAGTTGTAGGTTTGGAAACATAAGAAAGTGAGCTTTACTCAAATTATGAATGTGACAGTAAAGTACAAATGCTTCCATTTTCTTCGTTATTAAGCATGGAATCATGACAAAAAGAAGAATGAGATGAGGAAATAAAACACAACACATTAACATGTGAAAATAATAATTCATTTAACAGAGAGAACTTTCCAAAGGTATGAAGATTTATCACAGATTTTTGAAAGATAATCCAGATAGGCCACTGTGATTCAGAATCATTCTCAAACTTGAAAACTTGTTTCAATTAATAATTTCAACTATACTGTAAATACTCACATTATAAACACATTAAAATAGGGACACAAACCTAGGAAATCATTTCCATTGTGTCATCAGTCATCAAAAATTCCATTACGATGTTTATTAAGAATCTTTAGTAGATGACGAGCTATGGCGGTGTTTCAGGGGTTTCTGCTTCATTTTTTAAAAATCACCTAACTTTTCAACACCTTACAACTTACATGATTGATAACGCAATGTGTCACTTAGTGGTAATCACCTTTCCAGTGTCTTCATGCCCCATATACTTGGGCTTCCCATGTGTGAAAGGCAGGTATCTGTATTTAATCATATGCTGAAAGTGTACATGCAATTAATTAGTATGGTAATAACGCCAATTAATCATCGGTACAACATCAAATGCAGCATCATAAAAACCTATGGCAATACATCCTACCTTGATTTGCCTCTTCATTGTAATGCAAAACAATGTAATGAAATACATTACTAAAATTGGCCAAAATACAGGGATGTTAAAGACCTCAAAAAATGTGCAAATCATTGCGAATAAAGTTGACTTAGTCACTGAATACCAAAACTTGAACTCTGGTAACCGTCGGATAAACGGACGGAATTCTTCGTTTGCTTTTGTGGGTAGCTCTGGTCCATCCTCTGCAATTCAACGCAGCAGAAGTAATATACAGTGCATTTAACGTAAAAACCACATTAGACTTTTTTCATGAAATATTACCGTCGTAATCTCCCAAAGCCGGATCAATCTTTGGTGAAAGGAACGCTATGAACAAATTTAGATGATATATTCCAAGAGCATATGCAACTATGTACCATCCCTGTAATAAAATGGTATAAATGATAGAGCATACATATCCACTTATCTTTCTTAATGCATGGTAGTATAAAATATCTAACCTGCTCCAAAAATATCCTTAGAGCGAAAGCTAAGAGTAGTAGACAACAAGCAATCCACCGAGACACTAAATGAGGAGTCCACATATCTAAATATGTTTGATATATTTGCCCTATCCGCTTCCATGCTTGAACAATAACACTTCCTTTTGAACTTGTCAAATTATCATCTCCAGATCCTGGCATCATGATGATAACCTGCAACCACCAAACAAGTTTTCTTTGGTATCCAACCCAACAGCGAGGTTTAACTGATACAATCTGGCTTCACAAATATCACTTTCATTAACAACGAAATAAAAATGTTGTATTAATTAAATTTTGGAACATCACTGATTTAAAATGACACACTTCGCCGCACTACTTCATTTGTACACGTCAACTTCCGATATACCGCACAATGAATTAAGCAGTAGTTGCGAATTAAGATACACTTAAGGACTCACCCCGAAGTTAAATATGCTAAGAAAACTAACAAGACGATTTTATTTTACATGATACCGCACTATAGGTGGATATTATTAACTAACAACAATTTTCAACGTTTCAAATCGAGCACATTTATTGAACCTTTCAATTTGCTAAATACTGTGCTACTTCTAAATTTCAAGTCTTATTTTATTCATCGTCAGTTACTTTTCGTGGCATTAGGCTGACAAATGCCGAAATGCACTACTACTTAATGATTATTGTACTAGACTTTGACTCGAATATGCACGCACCAACAAAAAATCACTAGCCGCATTCATTCATCGTCTCTAGTCCGTACTACTTACAACGTGCAAATTTTAAGTTTAGTGCAGCGAAACTTTACTTTGATAAAATCATTTCTTTAATCATGCTAAATTATAATTATTTCAAAATACGAAATCCCTATTAATAGTCATTATCATTATGCAACGGGTGTCGCATCAATAAATATATACCTGAACATTTGGCTGTAAATTAAGTAATGATTCTTTAAACCTTGCGAAATTATAATTGCACTGCTCACTATTCCAAATACCTAAATGAAATTACATTGAGATGCTGATTGAACAATCTCCACACCAAGGAATTACGTGAACTTATCTCCCTATCTCTACCATAAATTTCTCATACTTCACTCAGAGAAAATTAAATGTATTCTTCCTCTCAAATAGTTCTTTAGGAAATATCATATAGTAATGAAATTATGCTCTCAAAATTTGATTTCCTTCTATGATATACTTTTTATGTATTGTATTACCCTTCACCTCGAAGTTGGATGATTAGAGGTTATAATTGTGATGTCCGAATGAAGACTGAGTTTGGCGGATGATGATTAAGTTCAGTCAATCGAGTCCTCTTCCACATCTTGCTCATGGGAGCAGGGAAGTACTTTCATGATGAAGGGTGTTCAGCAATAATTTTGTTGTAACAATTGGCAGTTACATTTACGATTACAAGGAATGCGAAAAAAATCGACGCAGGACGGCTAATCTGGACTGCAGTACTGTGAGCAAACCCATGCTTAAAATTTTTCTTAGTTTCCAGTAACACACGTCAATATTTGAGTATCAGTGACACGTCGACTCTAGCTGCGAATTAACTGAAATACAATTTTACGTGCGAGTTCACCATGGAAAATTTATAGGTTATTGCTTATGATATTATGATGTTCGTAATTATTACATTCTGTCTTATCATTCCTTAAATGTTTAAGTCCACCAAATTTATTAAAGCCGACAACGTGTCATAATCGGCCATACGGTGTGAGGTCGCATTGGGTTATGTTGGAGTTTATCGCAGAATTCTTTAACAATTTATTATTTTGCCAATTATTTTACTCAATATTTAAACACTAAAATTACGCTTATACTTACCGTTAAAAACTATTCAGTGGGTTTTTCTAACTTCGAGGATTTAAGAAATTCGGCAAGTCTTCCTTTAATATACATGGTGTTCGTGGTAACTCGCACGTTTTTCAAATTTTGTGTTAATTTAGGAATTAAGTTTTTTACGTCCTTCTGCATTGCTCGTTGTGGATATAACGTGTTTGTTGATTAAAAAAAAATAATTTTCTAGATTTGTAATGTCACCGAGTATTAATTCTCTGAATTTTATTTCAGTGTTACTGTAACGACTTGGCGCGATTAAGGACATCCTTGGAAAATGCAGGAACCTATGGCGGCTATTTCGATGAAAACTGGGGTAGCAGGTGGCGAGGGTGAGGCCGCCTACGAACCCCAAACTTTTAGTTATGATGAAGTTTTTCCAGCCTTGCCGGAATCGGCTGGGCTACCCGAGGCAAACGGTGGTGGTGCTGGGGCTATGCGTATTGGAACGTCTGTGGTAACACAGGTTAGGATTATTTTTCTATTTCGACGATTTTTATCGTGCTTTGTCTTAATGTTTGCTGTATATAACCCATTGTCCGTGGCTGTAATTTCTGCACATTTATCTTCGCGTGGTGTTTCTGGTTTATCTGTTTTTAAATTAACTAGTTATCAAAACTTTTGTAGGTATTCATGGTGCCATTCAATGAAAGGAGGTTGTACTCAAACGAGGGTTTTGGAGAAGGGAATGGTGTACGAATTTGTCTGGACATAATGCGTGAAACAGGAGCTGTAATCGAGACTTCTTCAGGGAAAGATCATTCCCTAACGTTCCTGGTTACTGGAAAGCAAAATGAAGTGCTGGAGGCAAGAAGAAAAATCTTGGCCAATTTTCAAATGCAGGTAATTAATATTAACTGTTCATGTCTCTCTCTTAGATAAATATACTTTCATAGTACTTAGTATAAATTTAATAAAAGTAAAAATTACCAAATATTAACAAATACCTGAAGGATTTACTTAAGGTACTCCTTCATATAAACAAACTCTTACACATGAGAGGTCACATTTATTTATTTGCCCTTTTATGTAATAAATGGAAAAGTACCTAAATAATGTGAAAATCATCTTATTAACCTAATCGTTGTAACTGAATCGGAGTTTTTGTCTGTGCATTTTGATTTTATTGTCTAACTAGCTCTATTAGGGGAAGGCAGCATATTGCTGAGGTCATTTGCACCAATAGTGATAGGTGCGTGCTTTGTTAGAGGCAGGATTTTCGAGGCGGTTAGAGAATTCGTGTCAGCATTAGCCAACTCACTGTTAATGAAAGACAGTTTAATGTTCATTTAAGAGACTGAGTAGAAGTGCTCTCCATGTGGCAACCAAGTAGGGATAGAGATGGTACTGAAAAATTCACTTACCACCTGGATTCAAATGCAGGTCCTAATGATGGGAAACCAGTACAGTAGAAACTGCACCAATCCAATACCCTCAGTCAAACATTTCACTCTGCTTGGGACAAATGAAACTTAATAGAAATTTCAATACTAAAATTAAGTACATATACCATATATTACAAAGAAGATTAATAAGAAATAACATTTATATGCTAGTAATTCTCTGCTGGTATATTTCAATTAATTGGTTAAGTGTATAGGTGCATTCGCGTTGGTGAGAATATTCCAAAGGGATTTTCAACCCAAGTGAGCTGACTCCTGCAGAGACTATTTCTGCAGTTGGGAGCATGGGTGCAAGGGTTATTGCATGTGCTGTGAGAGTATGGTCAGTGTAGGCACTCTTCGATCCTTACTCAGAAACCGCTCTCAGTTTTCCAACAATGCAGGAAGTTTTTGTTAGCTTGCAGCAACTTTGGGATACAATCAGTGTGGTGTCTACTGAGTTGTGTGCTTGTGCAAAGGAAGATTAAATTGGTGTTGATTCTTCGCAGTAAACTGAATTGTATTTTTTTCAGTGTATTGGAGCTTTTTTCTATTATTTTTTCACTTAAAGTATTTGTTTGTATGTTACTGTTGGTTCTTTCACATTAACTTATAATAATGGCTATCTCTTCTGTTGTTCATTGTAATAGAACTGGAAAAGTTTACCTTCAGATTAGCGGCACATACCAATTTGTATTTTTTTGCTGAAGATAAATTTTAAACTTCAAAATTTCACTAGTCTAGCTCATGAGCTGTTTTCTCTTGATTCTATTAGGTTTTCAAGGGTTTTCAACTTCTTAACCATTGTGTGCATTGTTTAGCTTAAAATTGTGCATCTTGATACATAAAATTTGCAATATCAACTATTCATCTTTCCTCTTTCACATCTAGTGTCTTCTGAATCTCAGATCTGTCTCAGTGTGTAGTCTATATATTTTCATCAGCCTTGTACATGTTAAGGAAGGATTAAATACCTTCCCATGTAGTTCTTCTATTCACTCTCATAGCACCAGGACCAATGGATAACTTAATGTGCCTCAATTTAGATTATTTAAGACTCATGCTCAATTTGGAAATCTAAGACTATTTAACAAGCTACCATAAAAAAGCAGGACAATTAGCGCATTGTCTGTTCGGAAGCTTGTGGCACTTCGATGTGCAGAACGGTAGCGAGTGGAGGGGAAAGTTCCTTT